>CANSGD010001512.1:0-177682 GCA_947645195.1 Patellifolia procumbens | reverse complement strand
AGGAAGTCCAGGAAATGTATGTATACGGATCATTTTGTGGGGTTATAATACACACTATTAGGAGATTTTGCTAACCCTCACTAGAAGTACATGAGGTCTGTAGGGTCCTAAGGGGTCATATGCCACCCTTTAAAAGCATTTATTGGGATAAAAAAGGGCACATGTTGGAACCGAAAGCATCTAAAGCCTACATCAGGACCATCGGAAACACCTTTAAAACGCGAAACTGAAGGGGCAAAGCAAGACGGGGTCCGGTCGAGGTGACCTTGTGTATAAGGGTCTCAGGCCAAAAAGTCTCCGACAGGTCGTTTTATGGGCTATAATATATGCATCCGGACATTCACATACCAACGGTGAAATAAATTGATGGAGAGGCCTTACGGGTCCTCATGGCGTCATCTTAGTTTTAAAAGGCGCGAAGCGCACCGAGGCGCAAAGGGTCCCGGAGCCTAGGCGCAAGGCGAAGGCGCGCGCCTCTCGTAGATGAGGCGCACTTTCTTATTTTTTTATATTTTTATGGTTCATATTTTTTAATAAAGATAAACCCTTCATCTAAAAATGATTTAATATACTTAAAAATAACATAAATTTTAAAAAGGAAGTGTATACTAGTTCATAACATAATTATATTAGAGTTACGGCTTCAAAAAATTTAAAAAGAGAAAGTGCATACTAAGTTACTTGCAGAGTCAGTGACATTATCTTGTCAAAGGACACCTCATACGTTCATACCTTAGTCTAATATTCAGTTTCATTAACTAAGATAAAATAAAAGGAAAAGGCAAAAAGAAAAAAAATAGTGAAGTGCAGACAAGTGACAGAGATCGAAGAGAGAAGAGAAACTCGAAGAAGGAGAAAAGAAACTAACCACTGACAACGACCACCGGAGACATGGTGGCCGGAATTCAGGGAAGAGGTTCTCCGGCAGACCCTCTGTCACCTCCGGCAAGGTGCTTGCTTCCAATTTTATAAATTAGGGTTTTTCGCCCAAACTTAGGGTTTCACAATTAGGGTTAAATTTGCGATAAAACATACAATTATCAAAGGGCTTTTGGTCGAGGTGGTATAATTAAGCCAAGGTAAGTCTGAATTTGAAGTCTTTTTTTGTTTTTGACATTTTCAAGTCAGATCTACATTTTCCCTACTTCTCGTGCGACTCTCCACCAAAGGCGGCCAAGGCGGCGCGCCTTGCGCTTCTCACAAGGCGGCATAAGGCGCTCGCCTCCCTCGCCTGAGGCAAAACGCCTCGCCTGGGTTGGAGGAGGCGATTTGACGAACGCCTCCACTCGCCTGGCGCCTAGGCGCGCCTCAGGCGCGCTTTTTAAAACTAAGGGCGTCATATGAGAGCCTTTCACCGGGTATGAGATTATACTTGTTGGAATAGGAGGCATTAGAAGCAATCATCGGGTACGTTGTAAAACCTATTGAACTAAAACCTTAAGGCAAAGTAAGGTCCAGCCCCATCATCCGAAAGTGACCCACGGTATAGGAGGCCTCTCGAGACCAAAAAGGTCATGGGGGACTAATTAAGCCTCCAAATGGCCATAATACACGAATCCAGGATGTTTCCCGACTTGTGAGAAAATTAGGTGATAGGTCACCAGGGGGTCTCTAAATGGCAAAAATTAAACGTCCAAATGAACAATGAGCAAAACAAAATAGCATTGAGTGTACCATTAGACTCGGGTGTACAATAAAATTGCACATTAGAAACTTATACACTATCTACAAAGCCTCATTTGACTTTCTATTATACTTTATACTTAACTATAAAAATAGTCACGTGAGATCTTGTTAGATTCGTCTCTATATATACTTAACTAATATCCATTAATGGTAATCTTTTCTTAACCTAATTAAATGTAAATTTGTGAATTGAGATGCGTGAAAGTTCTACATGTTGCAATTAATATGGAACACATGGAGTATCATATAACTCTAAAATCATAAAACCCAAAAACATTAAACTGACATTAACACGCTTGAACCTAGACGAGACATGTTATTCAACACGCTTTGAACCTAGGACGAGATATGTTTTTCTACACACCTTAACCTAAGATAAAGGTATGTTCTACAAACTGGACCTCGAAAGAGGCCTTTTTAACACACACCTCAACCTAGGATGATACATGTTTTCTCATGTCTCGTCCTAAATGGAGGCCTGGGAAACACATGGTTAAACATCTAATGAGGGTGTAGATTCAAGGGTGGGACAAGCTTTCATGAGGGCACCCATTTGGACATCTAATTGATACCCTAAAGGCCCCGGACCAAAAAGCTTAAGCTAGAGGTGCCCTCAACCTAAACACTTCAACATGGTTCACGGGATTTCAATATTCACTAAGTATCGCATTTCACTACCTTCTTCTACCAATGTGCGAATTGAGATATCCATTAGTTTTCGGTGCCACATCTCCCTTGTCGGTGAATAAAGCATGGGATACATATTGATTAGCATGAGACACTTTAAAAAACTGAATGGGTGCCTCCTAGTGACATATTTAAGTGTCATGCAAACAACACTGTTTTTCCCACAAATCAAATGGCTCACTGTAAAAAAGTTGGAAGCCAAAGATACTAAGAGAGCCTTCCAAGATGAATCAAATAAGATTAAAAAACTTATACGGGGAAGTGGACAAGACCATTATTTAGATACGTCGGAACTGGAAGTAAAACTGACTTGTAACAAAGAAATAAATTCATCGAACAGAGTGGAGAAAGGACAACCTTCAAGTGCAGAACAATCTTTCTAAGGTTCTCTTTGTACTCCTCGGTAGGTACATGTTGTCGTTCACTATTCCTCCCAGGCAAGGCTGCATCATTAGCTCCAAAGAAAATGGTAACAGCCGCAGGAGGATCAGCCAAATCCTGCTGAAAATATAGGAGCAAAAGATAAGAAACTTAGGGTCAGCATAAAGAAGGGAAACAAGTAGAATCTCAAAGACAGAATGTGACACGCCTTCAGCCATAAAGGTAGGGCATTCAAGTTCCTTGTATCCAGCCTCGTGGTTGCAAAAACATTACGACTAGCAACCTGACCGGCCAAACCACCGAGGCACCCACCCCGCACCCAAATTACTCAAATTATTAATCTCATCCCAGATACCCTTGATTGATATTTTACATCTCGACATGAGCATTGACACGTGGGATTTCAGTCTAGGCCAAAAACATGCAAAATTTATGTAATATGGTAGTCTGACACCAGAACAATTTACACATGTCCAACATTAATAGCCGAGCCCAAGTAAATAGCCTTAAACTGCCTGATAAAGGATTAATATGAATGTGTGAGAAGTATCTAGTAACCATGGCCATAAGCCATAGTACCAAAAACTCCACCCATTCATATGTTTTGGTTCCTTCTCTGCTTGGTTATCCCATCTCTTGTGGCATTCCTAATAACTTGGAGCTTCTCACAAATCATAATTCAAAACACCAGGGTTTAGTCTTAAATAAAGCAAGTCTCCTTGTGTCCACAAACTAGAGAAAAACAAGGTACGTAGTTTCAAGAAAATAAAACAACATTCTCGTGCCTAGATTATATCTCTAATTCCCTAATTTGGATGCCTTATCCATCTGTTTTGAACCATAAGAGTCACCAAGCTTAAGTTACATGCTTACTTGCTCTTTCATTTAGAAGTAAGTCTCCCATGTAATCACGGTGATTTCTTATTTACTAGTAACATGTGGTTGCCCAGCTAGGTCTTCTGCAAATAATGAACAGGGGATAATAGTTTTACTAAGCAAAGTATCATCAACTAAGGAAGACAATGACAACTAACGAAATTTTTAAGAAAGATTTGCGACATGTTCCGCTAGTTTTACTACTGACAAATAGATGATGATTAACCTATAATCTACAACAAATATATAAGTCAATCATGTTCCAAATCACATAAAGAAACTCCTTCAGGAAGATTTGCCCCATGTCCTCTAAGGACATCAAAAGATGCCATTTAATCCGAAAGGATACTATCAGCAGGTTATAGGCTATTCAACCTAAAATTTGCCATGCCAGGAAAAACTTAAGACTCGTAAAGATGGGTAAGTAAAAACAATTAGGCCTTGTTAGTCATATATAACTCACATTACAATGTTAACTTTACAAAAAGCTCTCCACTAGAAAGCTCGCGATCGTAGGAAATGCCATCTTCTAAACTATACTTCTAAACAATTCAGTCCATAAGCAAGAAAAACTTGCTTCTCCTTATGAACCTCAATGGAAAAAAATTCCCATTAGTCGTCGTTTCAAAAAAAAAACTCACTCAGGAAGCTTGACCAACCAAAATGAAAATGCCATACGGAACTTCAAAGCCCGAAACCAATAAATTTGTTCGAAAATAGCTCACTCAAGGCTCCAATCCAAACCTAAACCTATTCATGTCCTCAATTCCAATTGACCCGAGAAAATCCTTTGATTTCTCATATACTGTCCTAAAGTTCACTTCTTTAACTAGTTTCTCCTACTCCCATAACTTTGAATGTTAGACATGTCACAAGTATGTGTGAATTAAGGCATCACCATCAACTCAAACGAAAATGCCAAAGCCATATTCATCATCTTCCAGGGGTGATTCTCCTCCTCCACCAACTTTGCACCATCACAAGCAGTCATTCTCTAATTCAATATTACTCTTCTCCATCTCTCTCTATCTCTTCCTTAATTTTATTTGGAATTTTAAAACGATATTTTAGTCTAAGCCATCAAGTAGTAATTATTTTGTACACCACGAGTACTTGTCCACCAATACATATTAGGCACTTTCAAAATCACCCATGTAATTTCCAACACCACATTAGTGTTCTCACCTTGTAATTGAAAAATCACATAAGCACTTTTGAAAACACTTAGGGTCTGTTCTTTCCAACTTATATTCAGTTTAAATAAGGCCGAATAAGGTCTAATAAGGGCTAATGAGGTCTTTTCAGTTCAGATAAGTTTAATTTAAGTTCAGATAAGTTGAAAAGAACGGACAGTATTACTCCACACTGACACGGGCTAAGCAGAATTTTCAATCAATGGAGCCAAGGTTACTAAAGTTTCAAGTTCAATATCATAATTACTACTAACATATAGTATTAACAAAGTTCAATATCAGCATATCAGCACGGTACACTGAATAAATTCCATCCATCAAGTTCATGGCCGCCGAAGCGACAAAAGAAGGTGAAGATGTTATACCAGAGGAAAAAGATGATGCAAGAGAAACAATGCCCATCTAGTATTATACCCACCATAACCTCGATTCAATATATCAGCCTACAAAATTTTGACAATAACAATTAGGCAATAAAACTACTTCATATGTAAAAAAATGTCATGAAATTAATCGATTAAGAATCAGGAAATGAAAGAGAGAGAACCTTGCGAGAGAAATCATCAGCAAGAGTGGAACCCCAACCACCATGTGCGAAAGATTGTTGAGTAATCGAGTCTCCAACTAACACGATCTGAGGCCTTATTCCCTTCATTTTTGCGAAGATTAATTGTGTTTAGTGTATGATTTGAAGAGGAATGATCAAAGCTATTTTAATGGTGGTTGAGTATCGTCCCTGTCTTGCGCGAGGACTGAAGAGTGAAGGGTCTTGACTCTTGAGATCTTCCATGGACAAGGACAACTGGAATTTTTTCTTTTCTTTTTCGGGCAAGTACGGGGGTTTGGTACGTGGGAAATGAGGTTTGGGGATTAGAGGTGGCATGAGAATTAGGGGTGAGCATGGGTTGGGTGCGATTTGGGACGTAAACCAAACCAACCCACACAAAAACGGTTTGAGTTTTTTCAAACTAACCCAAATCGCACTTTAGGCCAAACCAAACCAAACCGCGCCATATAAAACGGTTTGGTGCGGTGCGGTTTGCGGTTTACACATATTTTAACTCAATAAAATTTTTCTAATTTGTAATTGTTGCTTAATTTTACCAACTATACTTTTGTTATTAAAAAAATAAAAATAAATTACAAAAAAGGCTAGAAAATACTAAAAAAAATTTACAAAGTTGCCATAAATATTACTTCTAAAGGTACAAAATTATTGGTAGTCGAATATTAAAAGCACTTAGGCGGTTTGTGGTGCGGTTTGGTTTAGAAATATAATAACCCAACCCCAAACCGCAAACCGCGGTTTGACTAAAAAAATTCTAACCAACCCATTTTTTTAGCCTATAAACCAACCCAAAGCGCGCTAAGACGGTTTGGTTTGCGGTTTGGTGCGGTCTAGCCCAAGTTCTGCTCAGCCCTAATGAGAATTGAGAATTAATGGATGGGATAACGATAAAATAATGTATTTTCTCTATATTGAATTAAGTGATATATTGTTGATTTTACGGATTTTGAGGCAAAAGATTGTAAACGTCTTTAGACTATAATTAATGGTGAAGTTTTTTTTTATTATTCAAATGAGAACGGTAAAACCCAACAAGAACAAAGAAAAATACAAGAGAAAAACAAAGCAAAGAAACAAACAGAAAGAAAGAAAAAAAAAAACAAAGCAGAAACTAAGAAATAAAGCTCCAGCTACGGAGGCACAAGGCGTGGCAACGCCAACCCTCTAATGTCATCAGCTAAAATTCTATCAAGACCAACAGGGGGAGAAGGGTGGATGACAAGCCGAGCTCCTTGCAAGACGCCCTGAGTAGCAAACCAATCCGTCGCGCGATTTCCTTCTCGGTATACATGAATGACCTTCACCGTCCAATCTTCCTTACTAAGCATCTCTTTGCAATAGGTTAGGTCGTGCATATTCTCACCTTGGTCCACAGTTTCTTTATTAAGAGCTTGGACACAAGTAAGGCTATCGAGCTGAATTTCAAGACAACCAATTCGCAACTCTCTCGCTAACTCCAAACCTCGAACAAGTGCCATCACTTCAGCTCTCATCGAGGTACAAGCTCCAAAAGAGGCTGATAAGGCTGAGATCCACATACCTTCATGGTCACGAATAATAGCTCCACCCCCGCCTGTCCAGGTGATCCCTTCGCTGCTCCATCGCAGTTTAGTACGTACCAACCCAAAGGTGGGTGCTTCCATGCTATAGATTTTTCCACCTTCGGGTAATGGTGAAGTTAGTGGGTGTGGTTCCCTATCCCGTTTCGAAGTTAGTGTTGTTAGATGTTGTTAATGATGTGTGTAGAAAAAAAGGAAGGGTACATAGGTCATTTTACAAGAAAAAAGTTACCATATAAAGTAAAAAACCAAAGTGTATCACTTATTTTGAAACACCTAAAATAGAACGTGTATCACTTATTTCAAAACGGAGGAAGTATATCCTTTGTTTGGTATGGCCTGTATGGGCTGAGAATTAGTTGGGATTAAACTATGATTTTACTTAGATACTCTTACTACCCTCTTCTCTCTTTCCTTTTCATTAAGGGCAAATGTGTAAATTTGTTCTTTGTTCCTTCTCTCACCATAATATCTGCCCCCTACATATTATTTTGGTGGGATAAGAGGGGTTATAATTCATTCCAATCCCACCTAAAATCCCCTATCCCCATAAACAAACATGGGATTTTATGTTGGGGATTTAAAATCCCATTCCCGTCCTTAGTTAATTTTTATCGGAAAATATATGCTTAGATATAATCTAAGTTTCTGAAAGTTGAAAGCAAGTAAAAATAAAGTTTGATCCTCGTAAAAATGTCCATTTATAAGGTATACATTGAACTTTGAAGCACCTAAAGCTATGTATTGCCAATACACAATCTCGTTAAATCATCGATTTATATCTAATGGGTCCCGTTAAAAAAGAATAAAAATAATAATCTTGTGTCTTGTAAGTACATGCCTTTTACTCACATGTGTGCATTATAAGTTTCTCGCAAAAATGATGATGAAAAGAGTAAAAGACCCTTGATAAGGTTTTAAAAAAAAACGTTTTAAGTTCGAATATGCAAATATCAAGCCTTTCTTCATTGAAGGAAAAAAAATAAGATCAAATCTTGAGATTTTTATAAAAAATCTAAAATTCACCAAATATGCAAATAATGCGCTTAAACTTAAGACGGGACATGTTTTCCACACACTTAAACCTAGAGCAAGGCGTGATTTCTACACGCTTGAACCTGGGACATGCATATCTTCCACATGCTTCCACATGCTTCAACATAGGATAAGCAGTGTTTTCCATGCGTCTTTTCCTAGGTTGAGGCGTAGGGTGAGACATGTAAAACACGCTTGAACCCAAGATGAGGAGTGTAGGTTCAAGCATGCTTTTGCACTCTCATCTTAGGGTGAGATGTGTGTTCGACACGTTTGGTATTTTTTTAAAAATTTAAAATTATCAAATTTTAAATTATTAATTAGATATTATAAATTTAGTTAGCTTTTCCAATAAATTGTAGTGTAACTACTAAGTAGGAATATGTTTTACTTATAAAACATCAAAAACATTATATAATTTTCATTTATATAGGAAAAAAAATGTAAATAAATGATCGTTTTCACAAAATTCTAATGTTAGTAATTATTTGATTTGTATTTTTTTTAGGAATAATAGTTTGGAAGAGAGAGAGTGTGAGTTTAATCAAGATGAGAGAAAGAGAAAGAGTATTAGAAACTAGGAATAGGAGTCACGGGGAAGTATAATTATGTTCAAGTTTTGGGACTTTCGCCTTGATTATTTTAGGGTGGAAATTAACAAACTTCAACTTTTATCAAAAAAAGTGTAAGATAAGAATTTCTTTTTGTTTAGCATAATCGTGGGTATTTCTTTTGAAATATGCTCGATAACCAATTATTCTCATCTAAAAGGAATATGGTGGAAATTGAAACACTTAACGACTATTATTGCTCGAGTATATCATCTGAATTTATTATGTCATGGTACACCACAAGTGAAAGTTGGTAAAAAAAACACATCTCTTGTAGTTGTGAATCAATTCGTACTCTATTTAAATATCATTACTTGTGTGAAAATTGTGATGTATTATAACTAGTCAGATTGAATGTCATTGTCTTTTCCCTGTATGGCTATAATAATTCAATTGTTATGTGCACTCTTTTTGTTTTGTTGTTTAGAATGTGGAACTACCAAACAACCCTTTAAATGTTGTTGAGGTAAGAAATTTCTATAACGATTGTGATATTGCTTATTGTTTTAAAAAAATATCTTAAGGCTTCACTAATAAACCTTTTATACAAATTAATAAGTATACTTCCTCCTTTTCCTATTGATATATAGCTCTGTGTTGAGCACATATGTTAACTATGGAAAACCTTAACAGGAGAAAAAATGATAGTGCATATAGCAGAGAAAGAGAGAGAGCATACATTGAAAAGTGCAATTGATTTAAAACTTTCATCAATCGAAAATATTATAACACGAAGTAAAAAGGATAAAGTAAACAAACATGTAACATTATAAGTTATAGGTTATCAACGAAACTGATTTATATAAATATATACATTTCATATACTATAACATATTAACATACATAGTGACATAAGTTTCTTGTTTGATTTAGATAGATTTCAATTGACAGGACAAAGTTCATAAACAGACCACCATGCAATGTGATCCTAACCTCACCATGTAAGTATTGAGGTTCGGCAAGAAAGTTGGAGTGTGTTACAATGCACATATATCACATTGGTATCTCATAAACCTCCATGCAAACGTATGAAAAAACTACTAATCTCTCTGTGTAATATATAAATAATTCATATCACAAGACATTTTTATGACTTTAAGAGAATTAAACTTCCTACATCGCCATCCTCTGTTATTTGGAATATTTACATACTCCCTTCATTTCTCAAAAATGGTTACACTTTTCTTTTTAATACGTTTCATTAAAATTGTTACATTTCTACTTTTTCCATTTTGGGATATATGGCCCATTAGTTTTTTATTCAACTAAATGTGAGTGGTCTAACACTTTTACCATTTTGTCATTTTTTTAATTATTTTATTCTTTATTCTCTCTCCTAAACTTACTTTTCATGTCATTGCCATACTTTTCCTACCCATTTCCTTGGTTATTGAATTTTTGAAAATGTAACAATTTTTAGAAAACGGAGGGAGTACTACCCAACATGTTTCCGATGTTGCACGAATACCCCCTATAATATGCTACTATTCCACATTTGATTATTTACAAGCTTAGAACAAATTTTGAAAGACGAGAAGTCGATTATTTAAGTTTCATCCAATCGACAAGGAAATAAAAATAGAAATCCATTAGGAAAAAATGTCATTCAAAAGAAGCAGCAAAACAAAAGATACGGGTTTATCCTATTTCACTCAAACAAGAAATCAGAGTGTGACGAAGAAAGACAGTTCACCAAAAAAAAGTGAGGCAAAGACCCTATAATGAGCTCCCTTAGTGGTTATCAATCTTTATCCCACATGGAAAAAAAAAGTAAGTGTAGTGGGAACAATGACATACGATGAATACAATCACAATCCACTAATGTGTGTTCCAATAGTACGATGACCCTCATTTCATCAATGCATTGCCATGAACGGATCTTCTTCATTAAATTGACCCCTCATTGTGTGACCCCTCTTTTTAAATCCCACATGGAAGAAAATAAAAATGATCCTCTCTTTGTACGGTTTGATTCTTATTAGAAGTATGCATAGTGACCATTTCACTAAATTTTAGTTAGTTAAGGGTCCGTTCTCCGTTCTTTTCAACTTTTTTTCAATTAAGTCGAATAAGATTTTATAAATTTGGATAAATTAAGATAAGTTCAGAAAACAAAAAAGTAAGTTGAAAAGAACGGGCCTTATTTTTTGTCGTGTTAAACTAAGAAGACATTGCAATAACGTCACTATATCCAAGATTCACAATCCTTTTATTACTCGTTTAATATAGAGTTGTCCTAAGTTCGAACTACTAGCCGTGTGTCTCATTTTGTGGCCCTTCATCCTATCTTATCCCATAAACACTTTTTGCACGAAGAAAGTGAAAGAAAGTAGAGAAAAAATGAAAAGTGTACCATGACAAGTAAATTACGACAACCCAAATTTTTTTGGAGAATACGGAGAACCTATTACACCATGGTATTGCCATGCAATTTGCGAGAGTTTAGGGTCGACAATGAGCCTAACCGACTTGCATACTACTTGATACTTTTATGGACCGAGCACCACCAAGCTTGTGTTGAGTACTTGTGAAGACGCGTGAACACTCAACTCATTATCACCACGAAAATGGAGTTGAAAAAACGTAGATATAGCGAGTCAAGTCGAACCTCCCTAACTCAAGTTCAAGTTTAAGTTCAAGCTCGGCTCTACTCAACTCGTTAAAGCAAGATCTTGGGATATCTAAATGTATCACGCTTAAATCTAACAGTCCAGGTCATGTTGAAGAGACTACTTCAATAACTTACAAACAAAACAAAACCAATAGGAAGAAAAAAACTGAAGACTTATCTTGCAAGTGCATGAAAAAACCAGTAGCTATCAACTTGAATAGTAAGTGGTTTGATTGCATCATCCAGGACCTGTCATTTAGTGGCATGTCAAAAATACAGATTCATGTATCATTCATTCGTACAAGATGATGATACAAAAGCTATCAAATCATCAATCCTTTGGGACAAACTAATTTATTGGGATCTTTTCAATTTGATAATAATCAAAATCATGTCTTCCAATCATTGATTCATTGTGAGTTTGTGACTGCATTACTCATTAGAATGACATTTGTCGCCACTATATGAAAGCGATCGTTTCTAAGGTGAAAACATTGAAAGAGTACATCCTTAATCGAGGGGACTCAGGGAAAGGGTGATGCGAATGTGCTGAGTAGGATGTTACATTCATGCATCCAGCTCGAGTACTTGTGTTGGACATGATTATGAATCCAAGTGGACAACTTGGGCTATTGCACTAGATCGAAGCGTCCAAGTACAGTACAAATATCAGAATGTTAAGGATCCAACATGAATACTTAAGGTAAAAGGAGAGTCCGAGTAACATAAGATAACAAAGAAAATAGCAGACAGGTGACAAATGCAGTGCATGGATGTCTAGTCCCAAAACTTAGCCCTCTGTCTGTGATTGTAGCTACGTAGGGCAGTCTACTTTTGTACCTGGATGGTAAAGATTCCCATGGTACAGCAACTCATAACCATTATTGGATAGATGATCAACTTGCAGACGCTTTCATGATAAACTTGCAGACACTTCCCGTCCCTGTCTCCTGGCACTCACTACAAAAGGAAAAGCGTAATCTTTAAGGAAAGAAGCAAGAAACAAAACAAAGAAGTGCTGAGTAAAGCGGTCACCTGATAAGACATGAACAGATCAGGACATGCAAGTAGTGAATTCCATGATGATGTCTTGAGCTCCAAGTTCAAAGATAGTGGTTTGGCAGCTGGTTTTCTCATTTAAAAGAATTTCAGCTAATGTTAGCAACAGCAATCAATTACACGATGTATCAACGATTATCACCTGGGAAGCAAGTTCTGAGCTCAGCGTATCTACCAACGCTAGAAATCTGGCTATTATATAATCCATTTCAAAAACCTTCTCTCTTTTTAGGCAGCAGCACAGCAATTAGATACTTAACAATTCAGTATTTCATCAACTATTGCTTTTGATGGATCAAGAGTGAGAAACGCTCATTTGGTTAGAGCATTCCTCCCGGTTCCAAGAGGTCCTTGGGATCAATTCTCATCCTGCCTTCGTGGCTCCTTATGCACCAAATAAATGATGGATTTAACAAATAATACTACTACTTTCTGAGTGGCCTGGCGATATCCTGACATGAGAAAGAAGTATCAAGTATGCTAGACTTTAATAAAACTTGAGCACTATCTATTACATCACAAGATCTTGTAAGAGGTGGTTCAAGTAATACACGATGGAGATTTTCACATAAAAAGTCTCTGGCTGCGATTTTGTGAGGTACTTTGATGATGCAACAATAAGTCTCATTCCTCAACTCACAAGTAACCAAGAAAAACCAGAAGGGATTCAAAAACTTCAAGTAGAGAGAAATTTTTGATAAATGCTTCTTCATTATCATAATTAAGTCAATCCATCATCAGTTTGACATAACATTACAACAGAATATCCACACAGATATGACTGGTTAGAATCAGAACCACTAAACACTAAATATAGAAGTATATCTATAGGCCTCTCGAGTACTTTCACAAACAGCTATAGTATGTAGAGAAATAGACTTCTTAGCTCGAAGATGATGCATGACCATTTCTTCCAAGTAGCGAAGGTCGGGGACTGGGGATCTCCATTATCTCAACCCCTTCTGGGCTCATTCCAGGACTTTTTCCCTTCCTCAGTTCTGTAATTCGAGGGCTGTGCACTCTCTGAGACAGCCCGGGGCTAGAAGCATGCCTCAAGTTTTCTTGGGAAACTGGGGTAGTGCTGGTTATTTTTGGACTTTGAATGTTACGGATTTCACCTCTGCTCCTTGTCATAATATCATCAAGGAATTCTCCCTTTTCGATCTTAGTCACAGAAGCCGGTGGATCTTGACCCTATAGAGATAATTAGCAAGTAGAGCATAAGCCACTGTTCGAAAAGCTTGAAGAAAAAATCAGGTAGAAAGATGTGGAGAACTTACTTCAAATGAGATTTTGTATGTAATGGCAGGTGCCTCCTCATATTCAGCTGCGTCCATATCCTGGAGATGGGCTCCCTTGAAAAATCTGGGTAGAAGATACTGCCGAACTGGGACAAGAAGCATAATCAATAAGGGGAACAGAACTCCTGCAACTGGGATCCATGTTATGCCGAAACACAGCAACAAGTATACAGTCTGGAAGATTGTGAAGAGTGCAATCGTTTTGAAGGGAACTGTCTCGATGAAAGTTGCATGCTGCTCCTCGAGCACCCTGAAAAAGGTCACCAGAAACCATATGTAAGATGGTAAGGATGATAAATCGCTCTGCATGGAAGTGGAGAAGTACACGTGCATACTTATATCGTCGACCAGGAGCAGTAAAGAGTAACAATATTCTGTCCCAAAACTGATTTCCTGGTAAGCTTTCAATGGCCATGAATGCAAAGTATCCCCAAAGAACTGCTGTGGGGATTTTCTTTAAAACAGGCATAGCTGCAACGCAGCCACCAACCATAATGGCCTGTAGCAAATTGCTGAGACGTTGTTCTTTTACTTCGATGGGTAAAAGATCGTCTATGTCCTTATCTACATCAAAAACAGTCTCATCAACTGGTGCATCAATGTCACCATTAGTTGAAAACTTCTGAATTGTTGATTCTTTCAACTCCTTCAGTCCCTGTTCAAAGTTCAAATTTCAAGAAAAAGGAGGCAAACAATAATTGTGACTAATTTTGGTATACAGATTTAGATTGCTAATTTACCAGAGAAGACGGTGGGATCTGATAGACAAGAGGTGTCTGCATTTCGTTGTAAGCATCTTGCATACTTTTGTATAACTGACCCAAGTTTGAATTCTTCTCAATGCTATTTCTAGCTGCTGCTACAAGCTTGTTCCTTAGCAGCTGTTCCAAAAGGCAGTTACAAGTATTTTAGAATCATAACTCTCAAGTCTCAAATTTCTACATGTATAAAGTTCTAACCATGCATGAGATGCTTATTCAGTTCAACTCAAAATTAGTTGTGGTTCACGCATAAGGTCCCTTTGATACCAAGTACTTTAGAAACCGAAAAACCATTCACGTGTATAAGCTTTCTTATTTATTTTACTTGTATACAGGGTGATCTTAAAGAATATAATAGCCAGATCATGAGTGAATGATACCCGGTGTCTCAGAGTTGCCAAGCTTCTTGTATGCATGGGAGATTGAGGGATAACTCCATTTGAGGGGGGGATACCAATAAGACCACAAAATATGACCTGTGGAATACCAAAATGAAAAATAATATCTGAGCTTTATAAAAGTTCAAACCAGAGTAGGCAATCATACATAACTCCATCATGAATAACAGAGAAATTACATTAAATCCTGGGATTGAATGCTTACCAGAAAACCAAGGAGAAGAAGATCATAATGGTATGAGGAAGGTTTCTTCAGATTAAATTCCTTTTGTTGGGCCAACTGAGAAGCAACGCTATGATCAAAATAATAGAGAACGGCAATCATGGTGGCCGGGATAAATGCTCCAACAATGTACAATGCAGGGACATTCAGCATGTCCTGAAAAACAAGAAAGATTGCATTTCTTACGAGGATCTGAAGTAAGGAAGCACAGATAGAACTATGCCTTCATTCCCAGACTATTATACACTATAACGACTTCGATCTGTTTCAAAGCACTATAAAGTTTAAACACCTTGATGACAGTCCAGTTTGAGTAAGCACCAGGAGACCACGGGTTTGGACTGAACAGCCGCCTAGGAATCCCATTTGGAACCTCATGAGCTGGTATGTAAGATATAGCAGTCCATACTAACACCATAATTGGTACTCCATAATCTGCAATAAGCCCGCGTAGCCAACCTGTTCATTTCAAGTCAAGCAAAGATGTAAACAAACTGATAGAACTTACAAACGAACAAAATGCAATGTCATTCTGCATATAGCAAAAGCACATGGCAGCAGGCTAGCAGCATAATCTAGGAACTACTAATTACACAAGCGGACACCTGAACTGAATGGTCAGCAACCACCCATGAAGGCTCCTGCCAAGATGAGGTTGGAAGGGAGCAATAGATGTGCAATTAAAGTATAAATAAACTTCATTTTGTCACTCAAGGCCAATCTACAATCAACAAAAATAAAAGACCCTTTTCATTCCATGGACACAATAATAAAGTTCCAAAGAGAAAATGTTTACCTGTACCATAGCGCCATGATCGAGCATTACGGCTTCTTAGTGCAGTTAGAAGAAGGCCAAAGGACAGAACCAATGCAAACATTCCATTGCCAAAACGCCAAGAAGGAAGAAATGCAGTCTGATTTGGATTTTCCCTCTGGGGTATACGGAACTCCTCCACAGCTCCCTGCAATGAAACGCTTAAGTTGATATCAAATAAAGGTGCATCTTCCAATTAACTAAAGATGTGTGGGTTTGTTTCAAAGCGATCCTACAAAAGGTCAAGAAGGGGCAGCACAGCACAAGATCAGAAACACTGACAGAATGAATTTCTTATACACATACAGCAAATTGCAGAGACAGATAGTACACTAAATAAACAGTAGGGAGAAAATCATAATCACCCGAATTGCCTGCTGCATGAAGAGCATTGCGATAAGCAGACCGAATAGTTCACCAGCTATGCGTGTAAATCTATTAATAATTGAGCATGCTCCCAATACGGCCAACAAGAAAAGCAGAAGGGATGTCCATACACAAACCCTGCATGCAAATGACAGACATTAATAATTTTCAAGCAAAGCTCTTCTCAAATTCAATAAGTTTAGTCTTCAAACTACCAGGCGGTCCAGGCCAAGTAAAGCTTGTGTCCCAATTCTTTCCTCTCCTTCGCAAAGTTGTACATAAAGGTATACATCAGAACTGTTGGTTCAGCTACCCCTAGAATGAGCAATGGCTGTCCTCCAATGATTGAATGGATAATGCCACATATAGCTGTTGATGCAAGGGTATGAACTGCCGTCAAAGATCCATCTGCAGTAACAATTGAACAAAGCACGTCAGCCTACAGCTTAATCGACATGGCACAAACAAGAACATTTGCTAATGCCTAATAATTTAAATGAACTCCCTACCAGTAGTTCTTTCCAGCTGTTCTCCAAAAGATATGACCGGAATTGAGGAAGCAAAGAAGACATAAGTTGTTGGAGCCAAGATCCTGAATCAAGAACATGGGGAGGAGCATATATAAGCTTCCTTATGATTACTTATAAGCATGTCTTCAATAACCAATGATACGTAAATGACTTAAATAAAAAGGACCAACAAAACTCAAATTATATTGTAACTAATGGCAAAGATTGGTATTACGAACCGAATTCCAGCACGAAGGCCCCCAATCCAATCTTCCTTGTAGCAAAGAAGTCTTGCTTTAAGATCATTCTTAATTCCGCGAAAGGGAACAAAAGTTTCTTCCATGATCAACCGCGCTTACAAAACCCCCACAAGACCCTCCCCCCTCCTTCCTTCCTTCTAAGGATACACTTGACACAAGGACTAAACTCACTCAAAATATCGAAGTGACTCGAGAGGCAAATACCATAATCAAGTTTCCATGAGAAAAGATACTTCCAAGAAAATTATGGGTAGAAAACTATTGGTAAGTGATCATTATTCAAGTAACAAAATTGTTGGTTCATCTTTCTAATTGGATAGTGTATAATTTAGGAAGGCTTACATCTTTGTGAGCCTAACCAAGGGTAAGCTATCTTTGGTAAGCTGATATACAGATACAAATGAATGAAAGAATAGTACTTGATCAAATAAATTCAAGAGCTAACAAGTCTATATTGCTTACTTTAGCTCCATAACTAGATTATACAAAGATGATTAGCGACTCGAGTTCATGGCAAAGAATAGAAAAGGGTGATAATTAGCGGATTAGAGTAGCAAATTCCATCAACTAAACTCCCAACTAGCGGTTAACTGCAACACATTTAAGATCCATTTCAAAACTGAAACTGAATTTATCACCTACAGAAAGCCCTCATCAACAACCACCCACCAAAAACTACTCAAATCCAGAACACTACCTTACATGTTCTACCTTCACAAACTGAAAAAACTCAGTAACTAAAACCACCACAAACTCGAGTTTACTTCGATTTTCGAGCACGAAAACAACAAACTTAACGTACACCCATTATCATAAATTTGATTTTAGTACACTCTAGAACAACTTTGAGCAAATGGGCTTATCCAATAAACACATAAAAACAACTCTAAATCAATAAACTAACGAAAACCCATGTTTGAGAAACTCAAATGGGCATCACCTAAAACACATAAAGATCAACTCTTTAACAAAATTAACGAAAACCCATTTGAGAAAATCACACTACAATGTTGTAGAACAGATTAAGGCAAATGGGTATCTCTTAAATCAGTTAAAAATTGAAAATTTAGCGACAATCCATAGTGAAAACAGTAAAAGGAATGATTTTTAGAAGAGATTACAAGAACTGAGCAATAATGGTGACAGTTACAAGCAACAGAATGTATGAACTGACAAAAAATGAACACCAGAAAACAACTGGCACAATGTAAACAGGTATGAAGCAATAAATGAGGTGAAAAAGAAAGGTGTGTAATTGGTTAAGGTAACAGAGAAGTGAGTTGAAATTGAAGGTGAAATTGGTATGAATGTTTTTTGTGGGAGAAATGTGAGTTAAGAGAGCATAAATAAGAAAGGATTTGAAAGAGTTGAGAGAATGGAGAGAGGGGTCAAATTAGACGCAAGCTAATTAGGCGGGGAGAGAGACTGATGGAATTAAAAAATTTGAAGAGTTTTAAGGCAAAAAAGTAGAATGTGCAGAACCAATGTGACATCCACTGGTTTTGTTAATTGGTTTAGAGGATATTTAAGATAGGCTTTTTTGTGTGAGTAGGCTTTCTAATCACTTTGTTTAAAAAGATACACCTGCATTTTTTCTAATTATCTTACTAAATAACTTTCATTAGAAATAATATTCTTTTATTTTTTCAATGTACATACTACTAAGGTGGCAATCGGGTCGTTCGGGTCGAGTCAATTCGTGTCGGGTTAGCTTGAGTTCGGGTCGGGTCAATTTCGCGCCGTTTCGGGTGCGTCAGTTTCGGGCCGGATCGGGTTCCGGGTGTGTCGCTTTCAGTTTCGGGTTAGGTTAATTTTTGGCTCTGATCGTTGCCCCGGGCCCCCAACAACGATACAAAGTTCTTGATCGTTGGTCGAAGAATTTGACTTAGGCTGAAGGGGAAAATTGGTATAAGAGCACCACCTTTATATTGGCTTTACTTGAAATTATGTCGAGAATTTACATGAAATTTAAAAATTATGGATAGATATGATTCGGGTCAGTTTTCGGGTCGGGTCAGTTTTCGGGTCGGGTCATTTCGAGTCATCGTTTTCGGGTCAATTTCGGGTATCAGGTCGGGTCGTTCGTGTCGGGTCAGCTTTGCCAGGTCTACCTACTACAGACGCAGTTGGTAGTAGTTTCACCTGTAATGGTGAGGCGTGAGACTGCTTTATTTTGACAATTATTTGAAATATCAACTTAAAAATTTAATGTCAATAAAAGATATAGCAATCATGCAATGCACAAAAGCTAGCTTATGATATCAAGGAAACTTCTAATTATATCTCGAATCTCCCTACGGCCCTACTTAATCCTAATTACTAGATTTTGTATAAAAGATTTTCACAAATAGCTTTTTGGAATGTCCTTGAGATAATAACAAAATTAATTAAATTAATTGACGAAAATTCTCATTGGTAACCCTATAATTTGACATTTTATACTGTAATCTTTCATTTCTCATCCTTCTCTTTTTAATGCCTAACCAAACACAATCACATTTAACTATTTACTAGAAAATTGTATTTTCAATGAAAGTAAGCTTCAACTAAACGAGCTCTATGTCTTTTTAATATCTTTGGTAGTCACAGTCTTACTATTATACATATGTTGCTTTCCAAACATGATCATTATATATCCACTAATACACCTTAAAGCAAATTACAATATTCCATGTAATAACAACTTTCTTTTTTGATATATTTGATGAGAGTTTATGATCATAAGTTGACTTGGTTATCAAAACATTCCATTAGGAAATAAAAATATAAAAATTTAGATTGAGAGTTTTGTATGGGCCGACCGTCGACGGCGGAGGATATACTTGTGCGAAGTAGTAGTAAATCACGAAAGTAGGTGACGGCTACCAACTCCATAACATAAGAACTCCAATATTAAAATTACATAATTATGATTTTGATGCAAAACCTCATGCAAAATGTCTTCTACTTATCGATTGCTTATGGGCTCGTTTAAGTTATTATATCATGCTTTATTATGATCGAAAAAGAGGCTAGATAGACGTATACTTCAATGCATCTTTTCCTATCACAATAATACATTATCCTTGTTATTCATGGTCCCCTATATGTCTTTGCCTTAGAAGGTTGATTGATTAAGATTGATGGGTAAGAACAAGTGTCGTGTTAAATTAACGAGATTAAATCCGTCGGGCTATAAGCGAGAGAGTGGGAAGAAGGATAAGTTAATCTCCATTCTCGAATTCTCCAACTTAATGTCAATGTATTAATTGACATCGGAGAATAGGGACATATTTGTCACCATGAATTAAAAAGTGTTTGAAACAGGCATGAAAAACAAGAACAAATTTTAACCACCAAGCATTGTCTGGTCTAATGATAAAGGTTTTCTATCTTATGACCAAGAGGTTGTGGGATGATTCCGCCCTTAAAGCGATCTAAAAGTGGAGATTTGCTTACTTTTTGTTTAGGGAATTCTTTCTAATACATTGAATCAAATTGATACGTACAAGATCTCAATCTCACAAGGCATCTCTCATAAGTCTCCTGACTCTGCAGGTGCCACTACAACTATCAATAATTGTCATGCCTATCTGGAGACGATTAATCAAGTGCTTGGTTATGTTTGACATGAGTATTCATTATACACTTGGGTGTATCGTGAGCATGGTACATCCTTGTTCTTTGCTCATTTGAAATCAAAATGAGCAAAACTTAGCCGTTCAAACGAGTAATGAGCAAAAAAAATAGCCTTGTGTGTACCGTACATACATTCAAATGTATAATAAAAGTAGTAGCATAAGCCAATGGACAACTTATTATTATGGTGAACAACATTGTTTACCTAGCAGGTACATTATACGTATATATTAATATTAATACGTGTAAAACTCATTAAAATACTATCTTGTAATTGTATATTTTTGACAAGTAATTTATCCATTGGGTAAATGTATAAGTTTCTCATTTGATCATATGTACAATTGTAATTAAACAAGCACATTTAAGTTTGATGGGAAAGTGAAAAACATTAAATTATTTTTTTATATTTGGGGGTACAAGTGGGAAACAGAAAACCCACAAATGTTGTTGCTAGTTTTTGGAACTATGTATAGCAAGCATGATGATATATGAATTAATAAGTGAAACCTAATATTCTCATCTTCAAGTTGTAAAAGGGGTTTAGTTTATCTTGAAGATAAGAGAAGTATAAGTGTATTGGTGCAAATTGCATCTAACCATCTAATCCAAGACTCTAATAGGGAGCATGACACTGAGCCCATGCAACCATCAAATAATAATGAATGGAATGATTCTCCTATGATGCATAAGACAACCCAATGCCTATTTACACTAAGGTTTTTTCACTTTTTCTTACATCATTATTATTTATTTGGTGGGCTCTTACATCATTTTTTTAGTTGTTTAAGGACCAATGTCCCGGATTGGGAAGTCCTAAATAGAGAATGCAAATTAAATATCATATACTCTAGCTAGTTAGTTTATTACTTCATAGAACTAGGTTGGCACAATTTGATAATTTCAAAAGAATAAGACAGTCATTATTCTAGTATAATTTGAATGTATTGAGTTAGGGCCAAAGATTATTCAAATTATATACCAATTGCAATTGAATACAAAACGAAAATGTAATTTGAAATGAATTTTATGAAGAATCGGAATAGAGTAGACACAACTTTATCAAAAAGTTGAGGTGTCGAATTGGATAAAGTGTTCTATAAGAAAATCAAACACATGGCACGTCATATAATATTCAACCTCTTTAGTCTTTAAGGGTTACGATTATAAGTTGATTTCATGTTTCTAAAAAAATATTGCAAACTTTATTTTAAAAATAAAATTAAATAAGCTTTTTAATTTGAACAAAATTGTATAATATCACTTAGATCAAATATAATTTCATTATGGCAAAACTAATTACAATAATTAATGAGATGTAATTTTTGTACAAACCTTGGGCATGTTCTTCCCAACTTATTTTCAGTTCAGTTCAACTCTGGATAATACTTTTTACTCTCACATTCACTATTCATTTCAATTCAATTCAATTCAGTTCAGCTCTGGATTATACTTTTACTCTCACATATCACTATTCATTTCAATTCAATTCAATTCAGTTCAGCTCTGGATAATACTTTTACTCTCACATATCACTATTCATTGCAATTCAATTCAGTTCAGTTCAATTCAGTTCAGTTCAACTGTTTTACGCCGAAGAGAACAGACCCCTTCTCTCCCATTGTTGGTTTATAGAACTTTTCACTAGAGGGTCCATCTATTTCTCCCCTAAGTTGAATTTGTTGTAATTCAAGTGACGATTGTTTCCTTAAAGACTTTATTTAAGGGTCATGGACTAATGGAAAAACATGTAAAAGAATTATTTTCTATATTTAATTTGTATGTAGGCTCAATTTTAGATATTAAGGTTCATGGGTTCATCTGCTGCTTCACACATATGTAGAGCAAAATCGATCATGTTGACAATCTAAAAACAAGTCACTTTCTTCTAGAGTCGGCTCAAGGTATGCATACTCATTATAACAAAGATTTCTATTTCTCATTAAATATTAAATTTTAGGTCCTTATTACAAGAGAAATATCACTCATACTTTTCTTTTTATCTATACTTTTTATCGAAAATGAAAATGTTAATAGTTTCATTCGTTGAATAATTTGTGGTAGATATCATAATTTAGTAACCAGACGTGGCTATTCCAAATCTTGTAAAATTTAAGGAAGTACAATTTTTCATCTCTCTTCCGATGAAGCACACTGTAACAAACAAATCAAATCTAGCACATAATGACCCCAACTTTCACTTGAATCTGAGTAGCTTCAACTTGAAAGCGGAAGAGAGACTCAAAATGATCCAACCTAATAAAACACGATATAAAATGCCTGATTGCCATTTTTATAATCTCTAACCTTCTTTCATGAAAGAAAAAACTACCTAAAAGTAGTCTGTCTCGAACTTTTTTGAATCAAGATAAGGTCAACCTTTTTAGTTGGCCTACGCAATTGATTCGTCTTTGTTTCTTTTCAATGTCTTAACCTATAACAAGTTATTGAAATTTTGTTTGTACGTATATTTTGTACCCCGTAAAAATCAAACAAAAAATAAAGATATCGTCATCTTCATGAATATAATAACACCAAAACCCCAATCTTTTGAAACAGATGGAACCTAAGCTAAACCAAATTAAGATTAGACCTAACACGAACTGAATCTCTCGTTCAACAAGACCTGACCAAAAGTGAATTACAATTAATAAACCTGAGCTGAACCAAACCTATACTATAATTTTGACTTTTTTAAATCTTTTGACCTAAATTAGGCCCAAGCCCGGCCCATTACCATCTCAAACTAAACACCGCCTCATACCCTTCTCCCAAAAAACCGACTTTTACACATATCTGGGAACCCCTCATTCTCATCCTCAAATTCTCTTCGATCATTTCAATCAAACCCACAAAACATCAATCTTGCACAAAAACCCATTAATAATGTTGCGTCAAAGCTGCAAAAACTTACTCACCCATGTCAAATCTCTACCCAAATTGCGCGCACAATCGATTTCCTTAACGCGCCACTACCATGAAAGAGTTGTGGATCATTACAATAACCCAAGAAATGTGGGATCTTTCGATAAGAACGAACCCGATGTGGGAACTGGTCTTGTGGGTGCTCCTGCTTGTGGTGATGTTATGAAACTTCAAATTAAAGTTGATGAAAAAACTGGCAAGATTGTTGATGCTCGTTTTAAGACCTTTGGTTGTGGTTCTGCTATTGCTTCTTCTTCTGTTGGTATGTTTTTTAAATGGGTATTGCTCATTTTTTGATTTTGTTTTGTGGTTTGTTGTTATGGGTTTGTTTTGAATTTTATGATTTGGTTTGTTATGTTTTTGAATTTTATGATATGGGTTGGTATGTTTTTGTATTTTATGATTTGGGTTGGTATGTTTTAAGAGGGTTTTGCTCATTTTTTGATTTTGTTTTGTGGTTTGTTGTTATGGGTTTGTTTTTGAATTTTATGATTTGGGTTGGTATGTTTTAAGAGGGTTTTGCTCATTTTTTAATTTCGTTTTGAGGTTTGTTATTATGGGTTTGTTTTTGAATTTTATGATTTGGGTTCGTATGTTTTATGAGGGTTTTGCTTATTTTTTTATATCGTTTTGAGGTTTGTTATTATGGGTTTGTTTTTGAATGTTATGATTTGGGTTGGTATGTTTTAAGAGGGTTTTGCTCATTTTTTGATTTCGTTTTGAGGTGTGTTGTTATGGGTTTGTTTTTGAATTTTATGATTTGGGTGTTTGTTGTTTCTGGGTTTTGATTAGTTTTGCCTTCTTTATTTGCGGTTTGTTTGTTTTCCTTTGAAACTCGAACTATATCGAACTATTTAGAAATTAGTAAAGCTTATATTACGAACGGATTGAACTAGTAATCGAATGGAGTAAGTTGAGCTCTTTTTATGATTTTAGATTTTAGAATCATATGATATAAGTTATAGAAGAACTGGGAAGATTGTTGATGCCCGTTTTAAGACCTGTGGTTGTGGTTCTGCTATTGCTTCTTCTTCTGTTGGTATGTTTTTAAGTGGGTTTTGCTCATTTTTTTGATTTCGTTTTGAGGTTTGTTATTAAGGGTTTGTTTTTGAAATTTGATGATTTGGGTGTTTGTTGTTTCTGGGTTTGGTTAGTTTGCGCCAAGCTGGTTGCTTGTTTGTTTGTTTCCCTTGGAATCTGGAACTATACCGAACGATTTTAGGAAATAACCGAGGTTATATACGAATGGGTTGAACTAGTCATTGAAAATCGAAAATAATATTCAATAGAAAACATGATTTTATAAGAAATTCTCCTTTGTTTGTTTGATTGGAGGAATACTTAGGGAGAGAAGGTAAATGAATTAAATGTGAGGAAAAATGGGAAGAGACAATAAAGATAAGTAAGGAATATGTGTCATACCTTCTCTACAAAATGAAATTGATTTTCTTTTTCCAAGAGCATTTTCTACCTTCAAGAAAATTAATTTTCATCCTCTCAAAACAAACAAAAGAAAATGGAAAGATGGAGGAAAACCCCACGAAAACAAACGGAGCCCTGATGCTTATATACAACCCTTACCGCTGTATATATCATTACCCATAATTTAAAGTGGTCATTGAATGTATTAAACTAGCCACTGTATTCAAAAAGGTGGTTCGGCCTAATTTTAATCTAAAAGCAGGCGGGACTGTTATAAGATTAACTCGTTGCGGAGTCGGGGATCTCATTTGGTGTCTACTTTTGCCTTTATTTAATTGTTTTGGCTACTGTTGTGTTTGAACATCAGATGAACTTGAATCTGGATGGTTTTTGTTTGTCAGTGCTCTAAATGTTCATGATATTTGCGTTTCCTTGGTGGTTTGGCTGAAGTTGTGTGTTGTGTCTGATTAGCATGATCGTATCTCGTGTTTTGTATTTGATTAACTCATGTAATGAATTGTTTTTGTTCGTTTATACATGAATTTGAATCATACTAGCTATTGCCTTATTTGAAGGGTCTGTGAGTTGTTGAGATTTGATGTAATGTAGTAGCATAAGCATATTTGGGCTACAACAAGATGTCTGCTTTGCTGTGCTGAGTTGTTTTCTTGGATCTTCACTTGGAAGATTCATATAGTTTGTACACTGAATTGAATTTGTTTGGGGTTATATTTGTTTGATGGCTATCATTTTTCAAGTCTTGCACTCACAGTTGCTCTCCTGAATTTTGTACGCTTCATAATGGACGTTGTGCTAAGCTAGCTGGACATAAACGTGCTTGTGGGGATCGGAATGTGGATATGTGAGGTGTTGTTCATGAGGTCTTGTTGGTTTTGACAATCTGTAATATCTTTCATAGCTCAAGTCTTTTCTTATCGTGGAGCCACTGGTTATTACCTACGATCGATTGACAAGAATGCCGTAGTTTGGAGTTTGCACACAAGGGAGTGAAGATCAGTCATTGAGATATTTGGAACTTGCACCCCCTTTCGATTGTCAGTGGTTTCTGTATACATGAGCATGAGCCAGTTGCATCCGTTTCAAGCTCATGAAAGCAAATTGCATTTGTGCTAAGCTAGCCGGACATAAAACGTGCTTGTGGGGATTGGAATTTGGGAATGTTAGGTCTAGTTCATGAGGCCTTGGTGGTTTTGAAGTTCTCTAAATCTTCCATAGCTCGAGTCTTCACTCATTGTTGAGCCAACCCACTGTTTATTACCTGCGATAGATTAAAAAGAAGAATGCCTTAGTTCTAAGTTTGCACACAAGGGAGTGGAGATTGTTTTATATCTTTCAAGTTGCTTCAAGTACACGTATAGCTCTCTTGGCTAATGCAAGTATGAACTTTCATAGTATGGGCATTTGGTCACCTGCACATGTTCCCGGATGTTTAGTGGTGTGCATGTTCCTACTCGATTTAGGCTGAACTAGAAGTGTGTATGCCATGATTTAATTTGTAAGAGCAGAGCTTGCAGCTGAATGTGATGTGTGGTAGTATTTACTATTTTACTGAAATATAAAAGACAGGGAGAATTAAAATCCATGGGGCCCAACTCCTCGTACGGCATAGTTTGTTTTTATAGACCCCCCCCCACACACAAAAAGGTAAGTGTCTTCCCCTTCGATTGATTATGGGGGGGGGGATAGGGGGTTAAAGGGATTAGGAGTTTAGGACTTATGAGGCATATGAATGTGAATTGTGAAGCTGCCACACTATGTTACCTAATTCACTTTTTCAATTTGTTTGGAGATCACAAATTCTGCCGAAATGGCCTGTAATTTGCTTGCCTTAGTTTGCGTTGCAGGGAATTAGTGAAATAGGTATTACTGTTGTTGAAGGGAGGATGTGCGCAGTAGAATAAGCATGAACAAGTTAGTGAATTATATCTAATAAAAAATTATCTGTCTGTTGGGTTGCTCTTTTAGTATGCAAATATTTTTAGTATATGCAATATTGGCCATTGAATTTAGAGGCAGCTGAAACTAGAGTATGATTGGTTATTCACATCGCAAAATGTTTCAAGCTGACATAAGTTACTCTGCATTTTTAGGCTATGTTCTTGGATAAGAAGCCTTTTTGTATTTTCATGATAGTTATGAGAAGTTAGAACGCCGAAGAGTTCTGATGCATGGCTGTTTTAACACTGTAGAGCAATCGTTGAGATATTTGGATGTTGCAACCCCATTTCATTTGTCAGTTGTTGGATTTTATTAAGCACAAATCTTGTTTATTTGTCGTGATCTCTGTATAATAAACGAGCCAGTTGCATCCATTCCAAGCACATGAATGAAATTTGCTTTAGTGCCACTGCCTAATCGTAACACAGATTAGAAGTTCCTAAGCACTTCTATAAGCCCGGAGGCGTGTTACATAGGGGGTATTCTTTAGTTGTTTGTCTTAGTTAATGGGGGCGCTGTTGATGTCATCTTGTTGGCCTTTATTTGTAATACCCATTTATGAATGTTGAAAGAGGAAGCAACAAGTTGTGAACCTACATTGAAGAAACAGTTATGCTGAACATCACTTGATAAAGAAACTATAATATGTCATCTTGATTATATTTGATGTTATTGAGAGCATTTCTTCCCTTGGAATCTGCCTGAACTCGCTGATGCTGTTTTCTCTATATTTAAACAGTTCTGTTGAGCAAGATTTGTCGTTCAAGAACTTCCATTTTTTTTACTGATCATTGTTGTCATTGTGTTCATGTCCATCATTCTGTAAGTTTTGATTGGTTTTGTTTCTTGTTTCTTTGTCTTCAGCTACTGAGTGGGTCAAAGGAAAACAAATGGAGGAGGTGGTGTCAATTAAAAACACGTAAGTTGCTTTTCAGCCATATTCTTTGGTCTGATATAGTTGATGAGTTATCACTTTAATAGAATCCGTCATGACTATGTTTGACTATTTGTCTCATTTACCATCTTATTTTACTGTATCGATGGGGAGGGAAACCCCCCCTGTCTAGTATGGCTGACATATTGTGTGAAAGTGGTATATGAACATGGGCGTTCTTTTGATGCTTTGAACCGTATTTAGCATTCCAGTTTACTAGTTCAGGGCGTAGAAAGTAGATTCCAACCAGTACCTCAAATGTCTCATTTATACAACACAACCATCACTATTGTCCCAAATGTGATGGCTGAGCTTATTGTGATGACAAACTGTAATTTGTAATTTTGATTTATGATATTCTTAACCAAATCATAAATTAGAACTGTTGTTATTTCTATTTCACTCTGACGTAGTAGGCTAGGCCAACTTATTCCGAAGAGCTTCTGACATGGCTTGTTGATAGATTTGAGTGATTACCTATGGGAGCCTTGTTAAGAGACTGTGGGGTCATTGTGTGTGCGGTTTTGCTATGATTGTGAACTTGTGATTGGTTCAAGGGTGTGTGACGGTCGACAATGTAACATATTGTATGTTGGTGGAGCCATTACTCGAGGACTGCACAGTGCACACAGAATATAAGCTAGTAGATGGTTTTATTTTTGGACGTTTCTGTGCCACATCGTTGGTGAATCATGGATGATCTTTATAAGTAAAGTTGTTTCGTCAAAACTGACATGGTTACAGACACTAGCACTTACTGGCGAGTCTAAATCATGGAAACTGTTTCATATAATAGCTAGTCAAACACTCGGACACTTACTTGTGTTAGACACGAATATGACATGTCGTGCAACATTATTTGCCAAAGAGTCCAACTCCTGGTGTTGAGAACCTAGTATTGGTATATCTTAATTGGTTCATTGACAAATTGCAGGGAAATCGCAAAACATTTATCACTCCCACCAGTGAAACTGCATTGCAGTATGCTTGCTGAGGATGCAATCAAAGCAGCTGTTAAAGACTATGAAGCAAAGCGTGCAAAGCTAAATGGTAGTCGCTTGGAGGCTGCATCCAGTGAGAAGGTTGCTGATGCTTGAAGGGGGATGCAGATGCATTTCTCTCAGGTGGAATGCTCAAGTTATCGATAGCGTACTGCTAGTATATGGTTGCCACCTTGTATAAATAAATGGTGACAGTGTGCAACGCTTTGTATGCCGTAGGCTCAGATTTCTTAAACCTGGTTGAACTAGGCATATGTATATTAGTTTTGCAATCGTCGACTATAATTTCAGAAGTTCCTTCTGTCTTAGATGATGATGAAGAGAAACAGATTCTGAATTTCATCGGGGGAGCCGGTCATTGATGTTTGGTTAGACATGGTTGATTACGGTGAACTAGTGGTGTACTTGAACTATGTTTTTGGACATTTAAATTGAAGAAAGGTGGTTTAATTGCTACTTAATTTAGCAAAAAGTTCAACATTTAAGCTTCTCCAGAATAGTGAAACAAATATTCTTATGATTCAACCTTTTGACATTATATCGTTTAACCAATTTAATAGGTTTGTTGTTTAAGGGAAAAGCTCGGTTTTGTTTGGTCAAAAAATTGGGGCTGGCTTGGATACAATATAATTGTCCGTTCCTTTTATGGTAAAATGATAAAGAAAGATGCAAAAAAATAATGTATACACATTAAACAATAAATTGAACTAATGGCTGAAGATCTAGATTATATCAAATAAATCATGTTATCTTTGTCTCAGAAATGGTGAAAGGGTCAAGTGATATCGTCCCTTTTCTGTCACAAAATAGATAAATTAATCAATTAGTTTTTTTTTTTTTGAATTTCTTTTTCAAATTGACTCATTAAAAGCTCTGAACTTCAATGGTCCAGCCGATTTCTTTTTAAAACTAAAGAGTCTTGGTCTCTCTTAATGATACGAAAATCATTTTTGCCAAAAGAATGATATGTTAGAAACTTCATTAATTTTAAACCAATTGGGTTAGTCGAGGCAATTTGTAAAGTCATCTCAAAGCTTCTCATAATAAAGAATGTCTTACATAGGAAAGAATCATGAGTTTTTTCTAAACTGATATAAAAGGTGTAATCATAATATTCTACTTGCACAATATTACCTGAAACGCTTTTAATTTTTAATTGACTTGATGATGTGCATACAGTCGGTTATGAAAAATGTATGATAGAATAGAATAAGATTTGATTTGGAGCTTTATGTTGATTCGAAATATTTTATAAAAGGATAAAATCGAGTCACAATGCATGATATTATAATCTTCCTACAACACAAACATAAGCGATTTAAAGCACATTCTTCTCCGAGTTGTTGTACAATCTCCATTAAGTAAAGCCTAATAGTCATTACCTTATTGTTGTTTAGCATTATAATACTGTTCTTCTCAAATCTCAACAGAACAAGAACCCAGTTGAAAACCTGATATGGAAAAAGCTCAATCTAAATTATTAATCAGTCCAAGTTGAAGAAATTTCAAATTCTTTCCGAATTCTAGTAACTTATCTCATTTTTTTTCTAGTGCTCGAGATGAGAGAGCCACTAATACAGACAATTATCTCTATAATTAATCTTTTTACGATTTTAGATTTTAAAAAATACAAAACACTCTAAACATACTAGTTTTCATTCTTTCTATCATAATGAACTTTATTTTCTCCTTTTTGCCATATCTTTATATAGAACTAGGATAAAAGACTCGTTCGATGCACGAACTATAAAAATAAAAATTAATAACGATAAAAAAATATGATAATAATCAATATAAATATAATAAATAATTCAAAACACTATTTTTTATTTATTTATGCGGATTACTCTATATGTTTCATGTACAATGCTTATCTTTAAAAATTATTTAAAACTAAACTCGATTCTATCTTTTATACTCACAATAGTCACAAGATTATTCTCTCTCACTCCATCCATTCTTTTTTATTCTTCCTATTTTGACTTTTTCTCTCTAAAATAATTTCAAATAAAAAACAAATAAAAATAAAAAATTAATATATAGTATAAATTAATTTTACATGACTTCTCACGTATTGCGCGCATATAGGAAACGAAAGTTTCCCACTAAGCTAATTGATCTCACTCACAGTCAAAAAAGAACGTCTTCCACATAGATTGTAAAACTTGGAAACCTCTACCAAACTTCCAACACTAAACTTTTCTCAACAAAATTCAATCCCCTCCATGATCAAGGTTGAAACTTTGAATGTAATGATTTCTTTCTCTATACTTAGTCAATTTATATAGTATCATATCATCATTATCTGAATTTTTAGTGTATGACCCATATAAAAAATCATTGATATAACACCAATTTTGGAATTGTGACCCCAGGCAATATTGGTGGGGGTTAGGGGGAGTTGGGTTTGGTTTGGTTTAATTTAGTTTGGTAGGATTAAGTTTTAAATATGGATGGACTAGTAAAAAACCCAGTTCTTGGAATTGACGAAATAAAACCAGAAATTGAAGCTAAGATACAAGAGGATAGAGAATTTGAAGGAACAGGGAAACAAGAGAAAGAAAAAGAAATGGCTCCGGCAGCCGGAAATTCGATACACAGGTCGGGTTCGAGGCCGCAGCTCGATGTTAGTGGTGCTGCTATACAAGGGAATTTTGAGGAGAGAGACCCAACAATTTTGTTACCTAATCAATCAGATGATATATCTCATTTGGCTTTAGACATTGGAGGTGAATTGAATTCTCATCTTTGGAATGTTTTTTTTTTGTGGGTTTATTGTTGTTTTAGCTAATTTGTAGTTTTTTTCATTGTTTTGATATTTGGTTGTTTGATGTTGTGAATTTGTGAACTTTAAGTTGGGTTTTTGCTACTTTTAAGTAATTTCAGTTCAGTTTAGTCTAGTCCAGAAGAACGGGAAATCTTTCCGGTCTTCTTTTATTTTGAGTGGTTAGGGATGATTGTTGGAATGTAGGATCATGTTAGTTGTCCCAAGTTCATTACTTGAGTGCTAGCTTTGTAACATTGTAGCTTCTTATTGCTGAAGTTAATTGTGGAGGTCTCGTGTTTAATCAAAATCTCCTGATGGGTAGTGCTAGTGCTAGATCATGTGTAGTAAGTTGATGGGAAGTGTAATAAGATCTATGTATAGTGTAAGTACTAAGGGTAGACAGGTTGAAGTATGGGCTCAGAACATATTGGTATTACTCGATGTGTGTGTGATATGTATAAGTATAAAGGATCAAAGAACTGAAGCTGTCTGTTTGTATGTGGATTGTGGAATGGGTTGTTTAATGTGAAATGTTAGTATGGCTTTTATCAGGACTCTGGTGAAAATAAGGTGAATTGGAGTGTGTTGATCATGTATAGGAAACATTGTTTGATTTACCATCAAAGTGGCTGTCGGGATTTTCTAGAGACTTGCCTTGAATGATCTACCATGCGATGAGCATGCTTTATCGTAGTGTTCAATTTCTCATTCCTCAGCTGGAATTGTAGTCTTGTAGATCTTTCCACCATATTGTGCAGTATCACTTAATGACATTATTCTCAGAGAAGAAGCAAAGGGAATAATACGCTATGTTGAAATTGTTTGCAGTTCTTAAATACGTACAAATTGGTGGATGTCATTGCTTCTCTGTTCAAGGGTCTTATGAAAACCAACATTGTATTATTGCCAAATAATATTGTGAACTTGTGAACATCCAGATGCCCCTTTATCCCACCTTGGACGAAGCCTTTCCAGAGGCATTGGGGTGTTGCTGATGTGTTGATGTCAAACATAAGCATATGTTTTGGACGGTCTTACCCTATTCTTTTTATACTAGTATGATGTTTACTACTACGCGGAACTTTTGCTTGGTGTTTTGTCTAAGATGATGTAGACTGGTAGGATCACACTGTATTATTTTTAAGTTCTAAATTTGCAGACTATTTCTCAGTGAGTTTCCAATGTTTGTTAGCCATCATTGATTTGGTAAGGTTCCTCTTCTCTCTAATCGAAGCTCAAGAGTCAACTTACAAATGTAACTTTGTTTAATGCTGACGCTGGAAGAAATGTCTGGAGTCAGGTGTTCTTTTTGGCTCTGTGTGCCCTTTACTTTCAGTAAGCAATGGTAACTGGTGGACTATGGCACTTGGAAGTCTAATTATCACATGAGTTGCAATGATGCGGATGAAGCCAACTTCTGTCAGTCAGTTGTTACGTGTTAGTCAAGCAACCATCCCTCCCAGACAACAGATGCGTTATGAGGCACTTGATTGAGCATGTGGTGGCTCTTGTACAGTCAATGTACTGATGCGTTTTATGTTAGTATCCATAGTTGGCACTTGGCAGGAGCTTTCATCTGATGTAATTTGTTTGGATGGGGCTCTTTGTAAATATATAAGGATTTTGCTGATATTATTTTATTAGTATATGTTTTTGGTACTGAATATTGATAAAGAATTGCTTCCCATCCAAACCTGGCATGCCTGAACTCTAGATTTGCGTACATACTTGAGCGCAAGTACTTATTGAGGGAAATGATTCTCTTTTGGTGTGTTACAGTGGGCGTGCTCTTTACTCACTGCTTTAAGAAAGGTTGCTTTAGGTTGCAACAATTGAAAAAAAAACCTTGATCGAAGCTTTCATGCATGGATCAGTCATCTAGATGCTATTTAACGTAGAGATTTATTTAGTTGGTCTCTCTAGTTGAATCTGGCTTGGTTGACCTATATTATCTTTTATTTATTCCGTTTACTGTCTGATTGATATTGCTTTATTTACTAGTCACTGTAGAGAGAGAGAGAGAGAGAGAGAGCTATGTCCATCTTGTTTCTGAGTCAAACCTGGTAAAAGTTGAGTTACTAGATTATGGAAAAATATATCGGTATCGATGGGCACTTTAGCTGTATATATCCACTTAACAGCTCCTTTGCATTCATCCGTATTGATGTTTGAGGACGAAAAGTTCAGACATGACTGCCGCAAATGGTAACTTCTTTTATTGGTCTTCCAGGATCCCTCATCAAGCTTGCTTACTTTTCACGACATGAGGATACATCTGTTGAAGATAAGCGGAGAAGGTCAATGAAGCAGAGATTTGGCATTCCCAATGGTAGTAGGAGAAGTTATCCAATACTTGGTGGCAGACTTCATTTCGTAAAGTTTGAGACTCACAAGATAAATGAATGTTTGGACTTTATCAAGTCAAAGCAACTACATCGTGGAGGTATGTTAGTGTCAAGAGCCTGGCCCTTTCCTGTGTGTTTAATGGAAGTCTAAAAGAATGGCTCATGAATTTAGGCTTTCATGACTATATATAAGTCTTTACTTCATATTCTGTTGGAGCTGTTGTGAATGTCTTCTTAATGAACTTATAATCAAAAACCCTTGATGATGCAGGGATGGTTGCTCGTTGTTGGCCTTCTGATGCCATGTCAAATGAAAATGTTGTAGTCAAGGTAACAGTGGTTTTAGATGTCTTCTTAATTATCGACATTGACACTGTCCTGTTTATGAATGATGGTGCTTGTTTGGTTAACTCTTAAAGTTGGGAATATTGATAATTCATGGGTGTTTCTAACCAGGATAGTTTACTTGGCACCAAATATTGAAAATGGAAATTCATGGGAGATAGAATTTCCCACAAAAGTTGGGAAGTTATCTACCCACTCCTCCTTTTGTCAATCAAAATTCCCATGAATCGCAAATTCCTGTTTCAATTTGCCTTGAGATAGAACTTCCCTCAAGAATTTAATTCCGATAACCAAACAAACACTTATTATAATGTATTCCCTTGTTTTTTAGGGAGGAAAAGACTTATTTTGGGGGGGGGACTTGTGGAATTTCTTCAAAACTGAATCTCAATTATTTATGAGAGTACTAAGTAGATTCGTGGATGCTGAACACTAGTCGCGCTATGTGGTTCCACCTCATATTAGGAGAACTTTGTCAGTTTGTCTTTTCACAAATGCATGAGTGGTATTGGTATGTGTATATAATTATCTCTTATATGATTGGATTTGGAGTTTAGGCCACAGGAGGTGGAGCATACAAATTCGCTGACCTCTTCAAAGAAAGGCTTGGTGTAAGTCTTGACAAGGAGGATGAGATGAACTGTCTTGTAGCTGGAGCAAACTTTTTGCTAAAGGTGAACATATAATTCTTTCTGTTTCCATTGATACTCCACCACTCTGATTTTAGATCTTGTTGCTAATAGTTTTGACATAATAGTATTGGACAAACATAGGATTGAAAGTGAAGGATAATTTTTTGTCTTTGCAATTTCTAATTGGTTTAGTAAGCTTGCTGAACATTGAGTCCTCACTTTTGACTACTTGATGATGTACTAACTGAATTACTGAAGGTATTTTTTTTGAAGTATGTTGATTGCCAACTTGTTCAAGTAGAGGGGGGTGGGAAGGCATGAGGCACTTGGCATGCAAGTGGAAGGCCGATTGTCCATCCCTGTTTGCATGAGCTATGCTTAATATGAGTATTTTTAATCATGGTTTTGAATTGTGAAGCTATCTCATTAATGTTATTTGACGAGGTCGTGAGAGGGTTCTTATTTTTGTAGAAGTATATTGAACCACTTGTGAGCATGTTGTTCTTAAAGAACTTTCTGAAAATATTTCCTTTTATTTCATTAAATATTATCTAAAAAAATTGCATAAGCCATTCATGGTGCAGTAATCTATGTCTTTTATTGTGCTGAATTGTTGATAAATTTGAGCTGCCAATATCATTAAACTGAGATGTGTGAGTTCTATGCTGTGTCCAGTGAAATAAAACTGTGAAGATGTTATGTGCCAAATGCTTAAGAGTTAAGACATTACAGTGGTCTGCTTTGAACACGAACTATCTTGACCCAAAGGGAAATGCACTGAGTGTCTTTCGTTTTCTGCGTAGGCAATTCGTCACGAGGCGTTCACTCATATGGAAGGTCAGAAAGAGTTCGTGCAGATAGATCAAAATGATTTATTCCCTTACCTTCTTGTAAATATTGGATCTGGTGTTAGTATGATAAAGGTAAAGCCTTTTGTAAACTTCCCTCCCCCACAGAAAAGAAAAAGATGGTAAAGGTACAGATAAATGTTATCTTTAGTTTAATGTCTCCGAAAAATGGTGATGTTTTGACCTGGAGGCGATATAGGTTGATGGTGATGGGAATTTCCAACGTGTAAGTGGTACAAATGTTGGAGGTGGTACTTATTGGGGTTTAGGGAAGCTGTTGACCAAGTGCAAGAGGTCATATTCGGTGTATTTATCATTTTATTTTGTTAAATCTCAGGTTTCTTGTCTTTATCTGGAATGTAACCTAGGCCTTCCAACTTTTCTTATTATTGCAGCTTCGATGAGCTTCTGGAGTTGAGCCAACGTGGAGATAATAGAACCATAGATATGCTTGTTGGAGATATTTATGGTGGTATGGATTATTCCAAGGTATTAAGGTGTTCAATATCTTACTGGTGTGCATTCTATATCTGTAATTACACTGTACATTGATTATCTAATGTTCACAGATTGGTCTGTCTGCGTCAACCATTGCTTCTAGTTTTGGAAAGACCATTTCTAATGACAAGGAGCTTGAAGACTATAGGCCTGAAGATATTTCACTTTCACTTCTGCGAATGATTTCATATAACATTGGGCAGGTATGTTGGAAAAATTTGAAGAAGGATATAGAAGTGTTACAAGAACTGAGAATGATATGATTGCAAAGGATTTGCCTTTTCTCATATTTTTGAGAAGGATGAGGCTGAACTGAAATTACTTTCTTTTTATGAAGTTACCCGGCAAATTATCGAAAGCAGGATGACTTAAATCAGTGCTAGTTAGCAGGTCAACAGTCTGAGGGTTATGAGTAATATCTATACCGAATACTCTAGTTAGACAAGTTATTTAGCAGCTTAGCTTTTTGTTTTTTGATAATGGCCCACTGCACTAGATCAACTGCTGAGTGCTGACAGGTGAGTCCTTCACACTTCATTTACAGTAGAGAGATATTCACTATGATAATCCCCAACAATATGAGGGAGAAGAAAAGCTTATTAAAGTTTAATATTATATGAAAAATGAGGGTTTGAAAAATATAACCATGTTGAAATTTGAGAACTTGTCCTATATTTATACTCTCTGCTTGCTGTTATTGTATTGATTTTTTTCTTTAAGAGAAAGTAAAGATTTAAATATATTTTCAATCTTTGATTTTCTTATGGATACTACCTCTTGCAACATCTGGAATTCTAGATTTGTTCTTGGAGCTAGCTTGAATGTGATTAATGATTATGAAGATGTTTCTTTTCATGTTGGTGAATTAACTTCATTAGTTGAATTTTAATCTATCAATCTCATGTATGTGAATCAGACTTAATTTGTGGAGTTTTGAATTTTGATTCTAAATTCACTCTACTAAATTTAAATGTGCTGATTTTTTCGCTCTTGCGTGCAACTGAATATTTGTAAAATTCTCATGTTTGGTTCAGATATCTTATTTGAATGCTCTTCGCTTCGGTATCAAACGCATATTCTTTGGAGGCTTTTTCATCAGAGGTCATGCATACACAATGGATACAATCTCCTTTGCTGTTCATTTCTGGTAAGATGGTTAATATTGCTTCACTAGTTTTGATTTTAGAATGATGATAGTACTTAGGTCATCTTCTTCTGAAAGATTTGTCAGCTACTACCATTTAATCGTTCACTTTGTTACCTATATCCTGTTCTTTAAAAAAAGTTGTAACCACTATCTTCCAAATATTTTGCATTAAATATTACTAGCCTTGCCAAATTCTGGTGGATTCTTTCTGCCCAAGAATGATGTCATTATGTAATATAATTTTTGAAGTCATTCTGGTTGTTTTGTCCCCGTAAGAGGTCAATCGAACTCTGTTAAGAAATAGCAACAATAAACTTGAACTGTTATATAAGGTAATAGTTTACAGTATTTTTAAAAAGAAAAGGCTATAAATCATAAAGTAACCTTTTAAATAGGTAGTAGTAGACAAATTTTCTTTATCTTTTCGGTAAGATTTTTTTTCTTCAATTAGGGGCCTATATACATCGAGGACTCACTGATCCCAAATTAAATGAAATTTTGTAGAGTTGACGGGGAAGCTTAATTTGTGAAGATTTTTTAAAGTGATATTTATGGCAAACCTGAAAGTGGTGCCAAACTTCACATACGAAAGTATATCCTTGCAGTTTTGAGCAATAATTATCGAGGTTGCTAGCTTTTTTTAGTAGGGGTGTGTGTGTGTGTGGAGTGTGCAGGGCTAGTTAAATGACATTGCATATAAGATCCTTATCCTTGACTTATTGGGTTCTTGGGTTTCTTTTGACTCCTTTGCTTTCTTGCTTCTAGTGGTGGTGGCGGGTACATTTCGAGGAAGCTGAACTGAGTTACCTATTATCCATTCTAACGGAGTAGAAAATTGCTGAGGGTAAACTCCCAACTTTAGAATACCATAGGCTAGATGTCTGGTTGGCTATACTGCCCTTATAATTTTTATTCGGGGAGAAGAAGTTGTCCCATCGTTTGCCTTTCAAATAAGGGGTCTTAACAAAGAATGTCTTTTCCATTAGGAGTAAGGTTAAAACAGTCTCTGCAGAAGTTGCATTTGTATAACTCTCTTCTTACCCGGCCCTAGGCAGGACAGCAGGAGCCTTGTGATGCCCGCATGGGATGATGTTTTATTATTTTATATGATGTGGTATGGTATGATTTTTTTAATTTATTTATTTATATGATTTACATCTAGGTCGAAAGGTGATGCAAAAGCAATGTTCTTGAGGCATGAAGGATTTCTTGGAGCTTTGGGCGCATTTATGAGTTATGAAAAACACGGTCTTGACGATGTGATGGTCCATCAATTGGTGGAACGTTTTCCTATGGGTGCACCATATGTTGGGGGAAAGATACACGGCCCTCCTTTGGGAGATCTAAATGAGAAGGTGAACCGTACAAGCTAGATCTGTAGAGTTTGTCATTTGTTGTGCCCACCCACAAAGTCTGTAAGCCAACAACAACTTATGCATGCTTAGGGCTGGGCACAAACCCAGCCAAACCGAACTCTAGTTTGAATAACTCCAACTCTCCTCAAACTTAAATAAAAATCAGTTTTGTTCTTAAATTTTCAAATAGAGATTTTGGGGAGAATGTCTAAAATCAGCTGAATACAGCTCCCAGAATGATACTAATGATGGATATTCATTATACTCTTTTTGGCCTGTAAACAGACACTAAGGTGATATTGCCATTATCCTTCATTTATGAAATGGAGTGTGCTTCAAATATTCGTAAAATCGAGAGTCTAGCAATGCTGTTGGTGCTCAATATATATGGGTAATGAAGATTTTATGCCCCTGGACTCTTTTGTTGTATTGAACAAGTATGAGCAAAACATCATTATCTACTCACTGGAAAACTTTTGGTGTTTCTTCGTTTACTTCTTTCTCCTCCCTTAAATGAAAGGTACAAAGGAAACCTAAACTTAGAAACTGCTCCCCCCATCTCTGGATGATTGAGACATTTTTCTTTGTGGGTTTGTTCTAAAATTATTGAAACATAGCTTTTCGGCACATGGTTTCACTCTGTCTCCTCATCCAAACACAAAACACAAGCATCTCTTTCTACTCACTCTGCTCCTTATTTATATTATACGTGCTAAAAAGTACTATTTATTTCTTTCTTTCAAGACAGAGGGAGTAAAAGTTTCTGTCGAAGCTTCTGACTTTAAGTTGTTGGGCTTCACAAAATGCAGATATCCTGGATGGAAAAGTTTGTACAGAAAGGAACTGAAATTATTGCTCCTGTCCCCATGGCCCTTCCTGGAACAACCGGACTTGGGGGCTTTGAAGTTCCTCTGTCAAGGGGAGATACTTTGCGTTCTGATGCAAGCAGCTTAAATGTTGGGGTTCTGCACCTTGTTCCTACTCTGGAGGTGTTTCCTATGTTGGCTGACCCAAAAATGTAGGAAAATTTTATTTGTCAACTTTTCTGCCTCTGTGTTAATATTTGTATCATAGCCTTCAAATAGTTAGAACTTGACATCATGGAGATCGGTTTTGACTGGATGATCTAGGTCAATAGCTCTTGCTTTTCACCATGAACTTAAACTTATCCCTGAATGACGTGTTTTGAGCCTTACAAAGTAGATTTTACTCTTTAAAGCTCTTTTGAGGAGAAGATTCGCTTCTTGTCAACTTCTATTGCTTATGAAGTTTCCCTGAACATACCTTTAAAACATTTGTGCAGGTATGAACCTAACACCATTGATCTCTCGGATCACGGGGAGCTAGAGTAAGTTATGTTCTATAGGAATGCGATATTCTTGAATTAGTGCCTCAAATTTGTCCCCTCATACTGCTTTTTGTTGTTTGTATTTAGGTATTGGCTAAAAGTTCTGTCTGAGCATTTGCCAGATCTTGTTGACAAGGTAAAATGCTTATGTTGCTAAAGCTTCCTTCCAATCCTTGAGTGGCCCTAATTTAGACACTAAAAAGGCTGTCCTTGGGATATTGCTAGTAAATTTCAATTCTAATGGGCAACTCTGACAAACTGTTACCTTATTCTTGGAACAAAAAGAAATTGTTATAGTTTAAGAATTTACCTTGTTTGTTTGTTTTTTCCCATTTTCGTCTAGTTATTTCCGATTGTTTACTGCGATGAGTTACTTTTTGCTGTTCATTCATAGGCTGTTGCAAGTGAAGGAGGAACTGATGATGCTAAAAGGAGGGGTGATGCATTTGCTCGTGCATTTTCTGCTCACTTGGCCAGGTAGATAATTGAGTGTGCAGTGCACCCTGATATACAAGTGGCATTTACTGTATATTACTATGTTGCTCAATTAGTAATGCCATCAACAAAACAGTTGTGAATTTTTATTACTGCCATGCTTTTGTTGATCCGAACATATCTGGTATTATATGAATCTATGATTGAAATTTAGTGGTGGAGTTTTCCACTTAAGGGGGCAAGTGTCTCCGTTGGTAATGATGATGATGTCAGCATTCATCCCTTACATAATTCTATTAGCCGAGGAAAACGTTTCACTGATTGTCTCTAGGCAGGATGTGGCCTCTAGGGTTACACATCCAGTGGTACAGATTAGAAATTAAAGGTAAGAAAATAATAGTGGAAAAATGTTCAGACTCATGGAACCTATTGGTTTGTCGTGGGGTGACTATTATAGCTCTAAACCTCTCTATCAAATTGCACTTAGTTGAGTTCCCTTTGGATCTTTAAGAGTCTCCATTTCCAGTCATCTCCGGCGTAGAAGTTGCCTGGAGGTCTGAACTCTGAAGTCTGTTTGAATATGCTAAGTGACTATTCTATCACCTTCTCATGACAGAATAATCTACTACTAGTGCCTAAGGCTTGGAGCTTGTGTACACATGGTGGTCTCATTGCGCCTATATTGATCAGTTTTGTGCTGAGATTGAAGTTCTTGAATTTGTGTGTTTAATTTTACTCTTTTGATTAACCTCCTTACTAGGTTGATGGAAGATCCGGCTGCTTATGGGAAGTTAGGCCTGGCCAACCTTCTGGAACTAAGGGAGGAGTGCTTGAGAGAATTCCACTTCACTGATGCATATTTAAGTATAAAGCAAAGGTACTTTTTTAAGATGTGTTTAAATTTATCGTTATGCTGAAGGTAGGGGATAGCAAAGGTTGATCAATCTGAATTTGGCAGCATCTTCTTTTCTAAATCAAGTGCTGTCATAACCTAGCTACAAGATTGTTGAGACTGAGAGCAATGTCAAAAATAACTCTTATTATACAACTCTGAATTTTTGTGCAATCATGTGTTGTAGAGAAAATGAGGCTTCCCTTGCTGTATTACCTGACCTTCTAATGGAGCTGGACAGCATGTCTGAGGTATTTTTGCTGTTATTTTTCCTCGTAATTGATAATGATCAATCATTACGGAACAAGATCTTTTTGGCTTCTTCCATGTTATTACATATTCCTTTGCTCTGGATCCCTTTGTCACAATGGAGGCATCCGTACAAATCCATATAAAATTTTAATATTCCTGCAGGAGGCTAGACTGTTTACCTTGATTGAGGGTGTCCTTGCAGCAAACATTTTTGACTGGGGATCCCGTGCATGTGTGGACCTTTATCACAAAGGGACAATTATTGAGATTTACAGAATGAGTCGCAAAAAAATGCGAAGACCTTGGCGGGTAAGTTTACCCGTAGCTTGCAATAAATTCTGGATTATACATTCTGATCGTATTGCTTTCCAGTGGCGTCTTTTCAACAGCATGTAGCTAGCAAATATTTGATCTTAAGATGAATGTCTCTCTTTCTTGGGGTATGCCGTAGATAAACTGTCGAATGTCCTGCTATGGCAAAGAGTAATTTATTCTTCTGTTAAATCTTAAGATGCTCAGAATTTAGTGAGACAATAAATGATAGTTTGAGCTTGTGCATCAGGTGGATGATTTTGACATATTTAAGGAGAGAATGCTCGGATCTGGTGGTAAGACGCCACCACCTCATAAACGAGCATTGCTCTTCGTGGATAACTCAGGTGCTGACGTTGTCTTGGGGATGCTCCCCTTGCTAGAGAGCTTCTTCGACGTGGAACTGAGGTAAGTTTCCTTCTATGGAAGGATGTGTGTCTTCTTCATTTGGATGCCTCCTTGCCAAACAATCTGTCTGACTATAGTATCGCAGTCACGCCATAAATTTTGTGCAAGTTTTTGTACCCTTATAAAAAGGAACTGAAATTCAGTATGCAGAGTCTATATACCACTTGAGCTCATCTGATTGTGTTTTAGGGCCATCTAAGCCCTTGTAGTCAATGTCGATAAGACGATAATACTTTTCTGCCGTACTGCTTTTTTTTCGTTATAGTTTGTTCAGTTTATCATTTTTATTTCGAAGTTTTTATTCAAGATGGTAATCCCTCTTTCTTAAGATGGTCATGTATTTTCCTATTTGGAATGTTTCAGTAGCTAATCGTTTTCTCTATATGCATTGTTGGTTCCTTTTCACTTCCTTAGTATGCGTGAAAAGTTGATTGTGTACTTATGGCAACCATTGATCAAAACCTTTTAAAGGGTTTCTCACCAGTAAATTTTTTGCAGGTTGTTCTGGTTGCAAATTCGCTGCCTGCACTAAATGATGTGACTGCCATGGAGCTTCCTGACATTGTTGCAGAGGCAGCAAAGGTATGTTTTCAATTTCATGGATCATTTGAGCAGGTAGTAGTGATTGGCTCTTTGAACTTTGGCATCATATTTGCACTAATCTAAATGATGTGAGTATGTGACTCATCGTGTTAGTCCTAATATTGAATATTCTTTTTTTCAAATTTCTCCTACCAGAATTGTGATATTCTCCGAAGAGCAGCTGAAGCTGGTGGGCTTCTTGTGGATGCAATGATAAACATCCAAGACAGTTCAAAAGAAAATTTGCCTTCAGTCCCCCTTATGGTTGTTGAGAATGGATGTGGTAGTCCTTGCATCGACTTACGACAGGTCAGCTCTGAGCTAGCTGCTGCTGCTAAAGACGCTGATTTGGTAAGTATACTGCCTTTTTTTCATGGATTGAGATATTCTTTCAGCTAATGGTTCCTTTTATGGTAATGGATTACCCAAACAAAGACAGACATCAGCAAAACAGATTGTAAGGTTCATAGCTGTGCTATTGGCCTTGCTTTTGAACCTGCTTGCTTTAATCTGTGTTTTATACCTCTACTATGCTGATGGTAATAATTAGGGGTAGCAATGATGTTTCTCATGCTCGAGCCTGACTCCAAAACTCTGATTTGACTTGAAAGAGAAGAAATATGTGTGCTTGTTGCTTCTACAAAATTTATGTCTGCATGATATTAGCCATGCAGATTACGAAGTTTAAAAATGAATGGCAATTTTACCTTATATATATATATATATATATAGCAATTTCAAGTTTCTCGCAAGTTTTTTGGATCGAGTTAAGAGTCTCTTGATTCAACCCTACTCGCTAGAGTAGCGCGTTAAAATCTGACCGAGTCAAACTGAGTATCTCGTAAGTTGTCTGGCCTCATTATCACCCAATGAAAACATGAATGATCGATGTACAACATGAAATAGTAACTGCAAGCTCAAGTGACATGAGTTTGTGGCTTGCAGATAATTTTGGAAGGCATGGGCAGAGCTATTCACACCAACTTCAATGCACGGTTTAGATGTGATGCTCTAAAGGTAAGCTTTATTATCCTGCATCCTCAATTTGATTCGACTTGCACGTGTTTACATAAATGAATATCTAGCAATTGCAAGCCCTTGTTAGTTCTTACTAACTAAACATGTTTCGCAGCTCGCCATGGTGAAGAATCAGAGATTGGCAGAGAAGTTGCTCCAGGGGAACATATATGACTGTGTCTGCAGATTTGAGCCAGCAAATTGAAACAAAATGCTGCTCCCAAGATTTCATAGATTCTCAAATTAATTGCTTACTGAAAGGTCCTTAATAGAGCTAGAACATTCATATGCTAGATATCCATTTTTTTTTGTTTAAAGACTACGGTTAAGGAATTATAGATGCATATCGTTGATTTAATTAGCAGATGTTCTATTTTCGGATTCATGAATCTTTTTGATGGAGTTTGACTGTCTCTAGATGATTTAAGATTTTATGATTTGAGCACAAATGTGGCCGCGCCTCTTGAAAGGTTGCATACGTATCCTTGTTCGAATCAGGCATTCAGGCCTTACGTAGCTCTAGATTGTGAAAAATAGTCATTTGTGATTGTGAATATTGCAAATTTAAGGCATGCCTCGTGGAGGAATTTAAGGTTGTAATGTGGCTAGGCTAGGGGTTATAGGAAGAAAAGGATATAAAGGCTCAAAGTTCCCATTGTATTCTCCCCAAGTGCGCTTGTCACGTGCTGACATGACACTACTATATTTTTCACATGACAATCCATTCTTTTTGTAACTTTCAAAGATGCATGTAATAGAGTTTGAACCTTGAACTATGATTTGGAATTTGTTTATTCTATAACCAAGCTGCATCCTTTTGCTTTTTTTGTCATTAGTAATCCTTTATCTTAAATAATTTTGGAAAAAAGGAACAATTTTTTAATCCTTTATCACTTTGTTTTATCCAATCTTCTCCCCATTTTCTTTCTCCTCCTTACCCAAAACTCTTCCATTTCGCTGGGAGCATGCTCTGGAACAGAAATCTCGAGGCAAGCAATCATGCTGATCTAATAAATACTATGAATGAAATTTACGGTAATTCTCTCCTCAATTGCACCCTTTCGTTACTTTTCTAAATTGTTCAAATTGTTGTTATGTTATACTTTAAAGATTCAATTTCAGAAAAATTTCAACTTTGCTTGCCAATTATTGAAATTAGTTTAGAATACTATTGCCTAATCTTTTTAGTCTAATCAAAATGTAATCAAAATGTAAGAAAATAAAAAGGATCAAGGGCATCACTCAGGCCCACAGCTAGTTTCATCTAAACATTATTTCTCCCCCTATTAGATACTTTTGGCCCTCAAAATTAATTTTTTTATCCCCGATAAAAAAAAATTCAGGAACCATTGATGTGGGCAAGATAAATTTTTTGTAGGAGAATCATGATTTTTTTGTTGGTATTATTAATTTATAGAAAAAAGGAAGGAAATTCGCAAGAGAGATAAAATGGCAAATTATATCGTACTCTTGTGAATATTTTACTTTATGTACCCCAATGGCATTTTGTTTAATTATTGTAAACGATAAGGACATACTCAAACTTATTTAGGTTAATCATACTCATTTGGCAAATTCATACTCATTTTTAAAAAATTATACTCATTTAAAAAAAAAACTCATACTCATTTGGTTAACTTGTACTCATTTGACTAAGAGCTTGTTCTCTTCCATTATTTTAAGTTCAATTCAGCTAGTTTTCATTATTTAGCTGTTTTGTTAAATATTATTATTATTGTTGGTTGATTTTATTTTACCAAAGGCTTGTTCTCTTCAGCTTATTTAGTTCACTTCCAATCAGTGCACTCCAGTTCAGCTTCATTCTTTATTTAGCCATTTTGTTTAATATAATTTTGTTTATCATATCTTTACTCATTATTATTAGGGTTGAACATGGTTTGGTTGGTGCCCTTTTTTGTTTAACCATATGTCATCTCAATACGAGTATTCAATTTGCATTTGTTTTTTGTTTTACCGACTAGATATTCAATATTACATCATATAAATAAGCTACAAAACGATAGAATATATTGAAAAACTTACAAAGTTGCTAATAATATTACTATTTAAGGTACAGAATCATCATCACATTGAATAATAAAGATACTTTAGAGATTTACAATGCAATTTGGTTTATAAATATTATAGACCAACGCAAAACCGTAAACCGTGGTTTGGTTGAAAGCACAAACTAACCCACATTTTTAGCCCATAAACCAATCAAATCACACGAAAACAGTTTCCGTTGCAATTTTTGCTGTCTGACTTAGTTATTTTTATTGCTAATTATTATATTATTAATCCGTGTTATTATAATAGTAATATTAATTTACTTCTTAGACATTATTGTTACTATGTAATGATCATCAAGTATTAATATATGAAAAAATTCACAGGAATAATCCTACCTTTGGCCGGTCTTTCACCACTGGTACCACCTTTGAATAATCCAGGTATAATCTCACATTTGCACCTAATCTGCTCATAATGGTACAAAACCTGTTGGTGACCTATAATTACATGTAAACTCTCCTAATTCCATAATTAACAGTTAATTAAGTATATTATAAACTTAAATTCTTAATTAAAATCTTAATCTAATATTATTATTTCAAAGTATTGAGGGTCTCTAATATTGCTTGGAATGGGTTTTGCTATGCTCTCCTTTCATCCCGCTAAAAGTACTTTTTCAAATTATAATATACATTCACCAATAAGTATATGGTGCACACGCTTGCACCATGCTCTTGGTGCGCTCAGATGAACCTCCAGTTCTTTCTAATGAACACGGTAAATCAGTTTTGTTTTTTAAAAATAACCAAACCTTCAATTGATATGTAATGAATCTTCGGTTCATATGTAATGAACCTTCAGTTTATTTGTAATGAACACGGAAACACGTCTTATTCTCTCTCCTCTGTCAGTTTTTTTAAATAACCAAAAACTTTTCAGCTTCCCAATAAATCTCCTCTCTTTCATTATTTCTATCCTCACACAAAACTAACTTTCTCTCTCCTCCTTCAATCTCCCTCCCTAAAAATTGCTCACCTTCATCCTCATTCTCCTTCAATTTTTACTCGCCATTTTCACCATTTTTCTTCAAATCTCTCTCATTTTAGCTCGCTATATTTGATAGCCATTTCCTCTCACCTTATTTTTGCCTCCCAAAACTACTCACTTTAACGCCAATGGACATCCGGGATGAACTCAATGTTTCAAGCAAGTCTTCAAATGAACAAGGCATTCCAAATCCAATCCCACTCAATATTATTCATCCACAACCACATTTGTAAGTTTTGAACACTAAAGTTACAATTTTTTTGGTAATTATTTTCGTAATTTGTGGTATTTTGCTGATGAACCTCTCAGTTTTTGGATGAACTAAGTTCAATATTTTTTTGGGTGAACCTTCTTGTTTTTGGTATTTTTTTGTATTTTGGATGAACACTAATAGGAAAAATAAAAAATAAACCTTAGACTAAAATCGATGAACCCTAAAATTTTTTAGAAGAGTATAATTTCGTTTTTTGGTAATTATTTTTGTTTCTTTTGGTATTTCTTTTGATCCTTTTTTTTTTGGTAAATTTTGTTACTTTGGGTAATTCTTTTTGGTAATATTATTTTAAAAACGATGAATTACTTTTGGTAAATTTTGTTGGTAAATTTTGGTAATATTATTAAAAACGATGAACCTCCAAGTTTTTTTGGATGAATCGAGTTCATTTTTTTGGATGAACCTTCTTCATTTTGATATTTTTTTTCAAAAACTAAAACGAACATTCTAATTTTCAAAAACCAAAAATGAACCTTCTAGTTTTTCTGATGAACCTTAGTCATCACAACAGTTTTTTCAAGACTAAAATCGATGAACCCTAAAATTGTTTTGAAGATTAAACTTTTGTTTTTTTGGTAATTTTTTTTGGGTAATGTTTGTTGTGGTAATTTTTGGTGTTTTTTTTGTAATATGTTTTTTGGTAATTTTTGGAAAACTTTTTTGGTTTTTTTTTAAAAAAAATTAATGAACCTATGTCAGTTATAGGATAAACCTTCTAAATTTTATTTTGGATGAACCTTGTAGTTTTTTAGGATGAACCAATGTCAGTTTTTTAGGTAATTCGTGTATATAGTTAATTTTTTTTTTTTGTTGATATTTTTTTTGGTGAACTTTTTGGTATTTTTTCGTAATTATTGGTAATTTTTTTGGTGATTTTTTTGTTTTTTTTTTAAAAAAAATCAATGAACCTTCTAAATCTTATGTTGAATGAACCTTTTACTTTTTACGATGAACCTATCACTGTTTTACGATAACCTCCGTCAGTTTTAGGATGAACCTATATCAGTTTTTTGAAAATAAATCATTTTTTAGGTAATTTTGTATATATTATTCATTGATTTTGTATATATTGTTCATTATTCATTATATGTTAATTTTTGGTTCATTGTGTTAATTTTTGGTCCATTTTTCATTGTTAATTTTTGGATGAACCTGTATCTGTTTTAGAATAAACCTATTTTAGTTCTAGAATGAACTTATATTAGGTTTTTGGTAATTCATTAATTTTTTTAAGATGAACCTATGACAGTTTTTTTCCGATGAACCTTATAATTGGTCTGTTTTTAATGAACCTCTGTCATTTTATTTATTTATTTTTAACAATTTTTTTATGTTAAACTATGTGTTTTTATGTAATTCATTAATTTATGTTTATTTTCTTGAAATATAGGAAACAAAATGCTGAAGAAGAAGAAGCGCCATTGGTGATGATGAAAAAGTCGAAGAGAATCAAAATGATGAAGAAGAAGCGTCATTCTTGAAAAAAAGGAAACTAAGTGTTTTAATGTAATTCATTAATTTATGGTTATTTATTAATTTTTTCATTAATTTTTATGTAATTCTTGATTTTTCATTAATTTTTTATGTTTATTTTAAAATCATATATAATCATTGAACTATTGTTCATTGTTATATTACCATATGTTCATTATATATCCTAATTTGTTCATTTGCCTAAAACAAGATGTTCATTAGCTTTGCCTAATTAAACAGAAAGAATATTTTTGGATAATGATTTCAAAATGTAATTAACCATATGTTCATTTATTGCCATAGCACAGTTTATTTTTGGCCAACTAGCTGTTCATTCAAAGTTAACTCATTTCCCTTGTTTATTATATTGTACAATGAATATTTGATGTAAATAAAGGAACAACTTAAAAAACCATAATGAACATTAGTATTATGTTAAAAGAAATATGTCTATGTTGATTGGGAACCATTTTTTATTAACGTTGATTTTACAATGAACATTGGTTGTGGATAAAATGAACATCTTCAATACACATAATAAATATCGGGAGTATGTTAAAAAAGACATGTTCCAATGAAATGAAATTAATTTTTTTTTAAAAGTTCATTATCAACAAATGAACATCTTGTTCAAACAAATGAACAGTATGATTATGTAAAAAAAATTGTTCAAACAAATTGAAATTAACACTTATTCGAAAATAATTTGTTTTTATAATGAACATTCTATATCATCACTAAATAAACATCTACCATAAGCAAAATGAACGTACTTTAATTGTAGCTTGTAAGTAACTTTTAATTGAAAGTTTATTTGATTTTACAATGAACACTTGATATGAATAAATAAACATCTTGAACATTTAAAATGAATAATTTTTTAAGGAGAAAATAGATGGTTGAGAAAAGAAGCGGGAAAATTTTGGGCAAAAGAATTCAAAATATTGAGGAGAGAGAAAAAAATCTAGGGCCATTTGTCTATGTTCATTGTATATAAAATGATGTTCATTGATGAGGATTACAAAGGAAAAAAAAAGCTCCAGTTTGTGATGTTCACTAAAGGGTACCTGTTAGTATTGGGTAGCTCTGAGTCTGTTTCTTTTCGTTTCTTTTTTTTTTCTTTCTCTTCTTTGTTTTAGTTGTAGTCTGTTGCTGTCTTGCTATTTTCTGTTTTAGTCTTTGTGGCCTTTGGCTGTGTCTGTCTTTTTGGGGCTTCGCCCCTCTTCTACACCAAAAAAAAAAAAAAAAAAACTAAAGATTCATTACGTTGAGCGCACCATGAGCATAGTGGTAGTGTGTGTAATGGAATTTGCGTACATTCACATTATTAAGTAAAGATTGCGATAACTGTTAAAAAAGAATGATGACAGTTACCATAATCTCACCACTCAGAAAGAGAAACAAACGGTGTTTGCGAGAAAACTATAGGAGATATGATGAAGAGAGAATGAGCAGCGGCTGCAAAGACATTGTAGGCCGGATTTTATTATCATCGACACCGATAAGAGGAGCGGGGACGCTTGAAAGAAGCCCGCTCGAATATCATTGACAAAACCGTTCGGCTTCACACTCAATTCTCCGATCACCGTTTAAGTCTTCACAGCTAAAATTGAGATATAAGTTTCATCTTCGAAAACAAATTTGAAGTAATCGATGTCATCTCATTTAGACTCCATCAACCATCAGGTTCACTCGGACCTTTTCATTCCAATTACACTTCACAATTATGTACTTTGTATTGAGATTTATGTTTCATTTTCTGAGTAATTAATGCCAAGATTTGTTGTTTGCAATCAACTACTCAAAACAACTACTGGGGTCTTCCGCCACTCTTTCTATCTTTCTCTCCCTCTCTTAAAAGTGGTGGTTTTTGTTTGCATTGCCTGATTTAAACATAGAATTCAATTCTGGGTTGAATTGGGTTGAAGTGGTTTTTCTGCACAAGTTTAAAAAAATTTAAAAGTAGAGGTGGGTTTTCTCTTCTGAATTCCTTCAATGGAGGCATTTTCTTCATGCTTTGGTTTAATGGAAATCCAAAAGTAAAAGCAAAGACTTTTGCTGAGTAAAAGACGAAAGGAATGGGGTTGATGGAATTTCCAAGTTCACCACTTTCAATGCATTTGCTCTTAATCTTCAAAGTGACAAAGAAAGGCAAAATTTTAAAACAAATATTAGAAAGTTTCAAAGTTTGGCTTTAGTATTTCGTTGGTAGAATTAGATTTCCAAATGTTTTGCTTTTAATGTTTCAGATTGTTCACTTCAAAAAAAAAAAATATTCCGAGTGATAAATTTTTTCTTTTAAAAAAAACTTTTTATAAACAAAAAACATTAATCAATCATAAAATAAAGATTTTTCTTTTAACAATGTTGATTATCAAAAGAACATATTTCGAAGATATGCTCTAGCCTCTAAGAAATACAAAAAATTGCGAGTGAGCTTAGCCTTGAAGTTCTACGGCTCCAAGTGAGCTTTATTGTTCAATCAATCCAATGAACAATCGTGAAATTAAAATAAATACTTTTCGTATAAAAAAACTGTGTATGAAATAATTCTTTAGTTTTATAATATTAATATAATCTGTGCATCAGGACGGGAATCTTCACCGCAACGCAAAATGGAGGTTTCACCGTTTTAATCTATCTCCCCTGTCTCTCAAGTTCCTTCTGTAATGTGTGTTTATTCTAAATGAATTTAGGAAAAATCATTTTGATTGTAAGTGTCAATTATTTCATCTATATAAAAACGATTATCATTCGATTATTAAAATATTTATGAACAAAAGAGAAAAAGGACCTGAAACATAACAATTCATAAAATAGAATTTGTGGGTTGTAAAAAATTAAATTTAAATAAGATTTGGAGATGGGAAGGATTATGGAAGAAGCAATGCCATGAATGAAATGGATAAACAGATGCAACATAAAATTTGTAAAATTTAATAGCAAGAAAATCAAAGATGAGGAAAGTTGTTTCAGAAATATTTTTCAATAGCATTTTCTCATCCGCAAATGGATTTAGGTTCTCCAATGTAATTACTTTACTAAAGCTCTTCATTTGTTGGTATGCATGTAACTAAATCATTAGAAAGTTACAAGAATTGGGTTGGTTCAATTAGTTCATCCCAAAAAAATTGCTTCATGTGTGAAATAGGGGGTAAATGGGGAGGAGGAAATGGTCATTAACTCACTACCGACTATGGACTATGGACTTATGGAGTAGGGGAGAGAGAAATATGATATTTGGATATTTTTAGTATTGATGGATTACCTTAAGTAAGAAAATGTTGTATCTACAACCATAAATGAAATAAAAAATATAAATTTACCAATACTAAAAGAAAACTACCCCATTTGTCTCATAATACGCCTGACACTCAGTTAGACACGTAAATTTAGATGTTAGATTATCATTCTAATATTATTAAAGTCAAATAGAGGGTTAGACTTTTTCCAATTGGGCATTGTTTGCTTGGCAAGCGCACCACAAAAAAACTTATTCCAAATTTGAAATTACATTAACATTGGCTTATATAATTTGGATAGATCTGAAAATTGGATACAAAGAAAGTATTTAGACAAAACAAAAAAAAGTAGAAAGAAATTAAATTGGGCTTAGTTGTTCGATATCTCTAATAAATCCATTTGCAAATTCAAACTTTTACCTATAAATATATTTTGTATTAGATGGAGTACAACGATCTTCTTTAGTTTTATAATATTAAAATAACATGTGCATTAGCACGGGCATGAACTAGTTCTAATTAAAACAAACTATTAATTAACTTTTTTTTAAAAAAAACTCCTCCCTCCCTGCTACCAGCCATCCCACCTCTTTCCAGCCACCACCCCTAGAAACGCACCACCACCACCACCACGAAAATGCACCGCCACGAAACCCCGTTCCACCAGCACACTACCACCACCATAAACGCAACGCCGACGGAAGACCTTACCCCGACGAAAAGCGGTCGAAAATCCCTCCCCTACCCCACGAAGTTCTTTGTCGTCCTTCAATCAACCTTTCTTTCTCCTCCTTCAATCTCCTTAAAATGGTGGTTATGGGTTTGGTGTTGTTGGGGTTCGAACAGTGGTTTTGGGTTTGGTGTGGTTGGGGGCAGGCATCAGGCAAGGGGATGGGGGCTTGGGGGAGCTTTTTTAAGTTAATTTTTTGAAAAAACAAAGTCAACGGTAATTTTTACCAGTCAAACAAGTTACAGGTGATGTCGTACCAATACGAGCAGATGCATATAAAAGGTGAGATTATACCTAGATTATTCAAAGGTGGTACCAGTGGTGGAAGACCGGCTAAAGATAAGATTTATCCTATCAATTTTTCCTTAATATATGAATAGCAATGATAAGAATTACTTATTATTATCATTGATCATCATTATTATTAATTACTACGTTTTTTCATATTCGCATCTTTTCGTAATGTGGCACTATTCACGCATGTCTCTTGAAATCAAAATAGTAATACCCCCAATTTTCAAAAATTATTATTTAAGTTTAATATTATTTTCACTTAAATTTATTTAATGATAATTCGATTCTATTTAATAATTATTTTTATTAAAAATGATTTCATTTATTTTTAATTATTTAATAAATGAGTTTATTTAAAGGAAAAATTGCCTAGAATAATGCAACCTTTTGCCCATTCGCAGATAATAATGCAACCTAAAGATTATTCTGGAATAATGCAACCTTTATACCCCATTTATTTTAAACAGGATAAATGACCGGTAACCTGATCTATAGGTAATTTTTATTAAAAACTTTGAAATTAAACAATAAAATTAAAAAAAAATAAAAAAACCTAAACTAAACCCCAGCCCCACCCCCACCCCCACCCCTGCCAATACCCCCAGCCCTACCCTCGCCGGCATCTACCCACAACCACCACACGCCAGCCCCCACCCTCGCCGGCAACCCTCCCTAGCTCGTCGAAAACTACTCAGAACCACCACACCGACGAAATTTTCCCTTTCTTTCGTCTCTAGTGTCGCCGGAAAACACATGGGGTTAGGGGAAGGAAGGGGAGGCGCGCGAAATCTGAAAAGGTAAGAGGGGAGGGGTGGGATTTTCGGGCGGGAGAAGGGTTGGGTGAGGTTGCGATAGTTAGGGGGCTTCGAAGGGGTTGGGTTGCGGTGGCTGGGATGGTTCGAAGAGGGTGGGTTGGGGTGGGCTAGGGGGTTCGAAGGGGGTGGGCTAGGGGGTTCGAAGGGAGTGGGTGAGGTCTGAGGTGGCGGCTGGGCATTTCGAATGGAGTGCGGTGGTGGTAGGAGGTGGCTGAGCATTTTCAGAGGGAGTGGGAAGGTGGTCGGCTGGGCATGGTGGGGGAGGGGTGGTGGCTTGTGCGTGATGGTGGGTTAGGGGAGGGGGGAAGTTTTTTTTTGTTTTATCTTTATTTTTTAATTTTTTTAAAAAAATAGTTTATTAGGACCAATGACAAGCTGACACGTGTCCCCCTCAACCTATTATTCAGGTTATATTCGGTTTTACCCCATTTAAAATAAATGGGGTATAAAGGTTGCATTATTCCAGAATAATCTTTAGGTTGCATTATTATCTGCGAATGGGCAAAAGGTTGCATTATTCTAGGCAATTTTTCCTTATTTAAATGATTTAATCGAAATATATTCTATTTAAATTATTTATTTTGATTATATCTAAATAACTTAGTGATTAATTACTGTTATTAAATCTTAATTTAGTTTTAGTAGGTATTTTTATCCACATATTCATTTATACTAGCTAACTCATATGAGCCCAATAAATACAATACCAAGTCCAAATCTCAAAACAATTGCACTATCTCCTTCTTTCTTTCTTCCCTCTTCTCCCTCTGTTTATTCTGTTCGCCGGAAAAATCACTCAAAACCGCCCTTTTTCAGCCAACACCACCTCTACGCAGTTCCCTCCTCGTCGCGCACCACCACTCCTCCTCCTCCTCCTACTCTCCTTTTACTGCATCACATTTCACTAACTTTTTCCATTTATCTTCCAATTTTTTAGACACATTCTTGCAATGCTAAGGCTCTAAATACACTATTCATATATACCCCACCTTATTTTCTCTCTCCTACTCATAATTTAACTATAAATGTACACTTCGTTTTATTCATATTAATTTATGATAAATAACAATAATGCAATATATAATAATTATTTATATATTATTTGTCGTTGTGTTTACTTATTCGAAATCATGTTTACTAATGCAATTAATTTTAATTACAATAATTTATATGTATTAAATTAAGAAATCGTGTATTTTTTTCTCGAGATAAATAGCGTAATTTTCATTATAAAAAGTGTGTACCATTGATATAAAATAAACTTGATATTAAAATTAAAGAGAAGAGCATTACATTCCTTAACAAAATTAAACAGAAGAGAAAACAACATTATATTGCATTTAATAAAAGTACGACTTTCATTAAATTTTTTTTTTAAAAGATTAATGATCCATAATCTATCTATATCTATCTATACTTATTAATAAAATAAAATACAAGAGATACATGTCATTCAACCCTCAAATATAGTGCCACATGTCAAACTCTAAGCAGTAGTACCACATGTCGAATTTATATACATTAAAATTTTGGGAAAGAGGCTCAATATTATACTTTCCAACCAAACGAGTAATAGGGCTAATTCTTCGGGTAACCCCCGAGTTTTTCGAGCTATCTCAAATACCACCAGAGTCACTGACGTTAGCTTAAATGCCATTACTACTAAATTTCCATTAGGTTTCCGTTAACTTTCTCTAGTTTTCATTAAAATAACAAAAGAACCCAAAACAACCCAAACCACCACCTTCCCACAAATCGACCCAAACCGACTACTCAAATCGACCACCTAGATCGACCCAAACCGAACACTCAAAAACCCCTTCGAAAAACGACCACCCAAATACCACCCTTAAACCCCTTCGAAAAACGACCACCCAAATACCACCCTTAATAAACGAAAACAACCCAAAACGACCACCCCACCTAGATAGAAATCGTGGCCGGCGGTTTCTGGCTGAGTGAGCAGCCGATGGTGGTGTTCCGGTGTAGCAGCAAGCAGCAACGAAGGCGGAGGGACAGCGAATGGTGTGAAGGGGAGTGGTGGCGTGGTGTTTTTGTGGTTGTGTAGGTGATGGTTGGGCAGGAATGGTGGTCGACGGGCGTGGTAGCTCTGTGGGTGGTCGATGGCGAAGGTGGTGGTGTGGGTGGTGGCAGAGTAACCGTAGGGGAGGGGTTGGAGAGGAGAGAGAGTGGGGGGTTTTGAGGGAGGAGAGAGAGTGGGAGGGGTGGGGTGGTTTTTAGTTTTTTTTGTTTGATTTTTAATTGAAATTAAAGTGTAATAATGAAAGTTATTTGAACCCTAACGGATAATTAGAAGTAATGGCATTTAAGCTAACGACAGTGTTCTCAGTGGCATTTTAATTAGCTCAAATACTTTGAGGGTATCCGAGGAATTAGCCCTAACCCCGGGGTACCTCAGGAAATATCCCAAAATACTATATTTTAAACTATTGTATTTTCAAAATTACAAATCAAAAAATAATAAAAGAATAACCAATGAGTATATTTCCCTGAGCTCTATCAAAAGAGATTCATTTTGCTTTATTTACGTTATATTTTCTTATAAAATTTAGGATGATCTTTATTTATAGATTATTGTTAAGATAAAATTTTAGGAAAAGATTGTGAAATAACTTAGAGAGACAAAGTGATGAGAGAGTGATGATTTTATTTTTAAGATTATTGAAAATGATGCTCTTACAACAATCTATCGATCTATCTATATCTCTATACTATAAGGGAAGAGAGGGGGGGAAGGACACCAATAATAAGAAAAGAGAAAACAATAAAATAAATCAAGGATTTCAAATACAATAATTAAGGAAGTAAGTTTTATTTCCAATCTCATAAATCTGTTTTTTAGCAAAAAATATTCAAAACTTCAGATTAAAATATATGAAAACCTACAAAGTAAAAACAATTTTAAAAAATATCAATAGTTATATTTTCTTGAGATTGAGAAAGTGATTTTTTATATACCTCTGGATTTTTATTTTTTTCAAATATACTTCCTCTGTTTCTAAATAAGTGGAACATAAAGAAAGTGGGGGAAAACCAAGGAGGTTAGAGAGAGAAAGTTGGGAACCACAATTAAAAAGAGAAAGGGTACTTTAACTAAATAAACAATTGGATATATATTGCTTGAGTATGGGTAATCATGTAATTTTATCATTTAAAATGTCCTATTTTGAGCTTGGTGTCACTTATTGTGAAATTTCCATATTAGAAAAGTGTGTCACTTATTTAGCAACAAAGAAAGTATGAGTAATTGATTGCTCATGAATGATGGGCATTTAATCAAATTAATTATGAAATATGATAATGTATTTAAGGATGAGTGAGAAAGTGGTAGAGACACTACATAAATAATGAGAATAGTCAACACCACAAAATTGCAACACTACATAAAGTGTTGCTTTTGATAGTTTAAAGCAACATCACATAGGTGTTATCTTGAAGTAGACTATTTACCCTTGATTATAAAGCAACGTACGAAAATTATTGCTATAAACGAGATAAGACAACAATAATTTCAATGTTGACTACTTCCTCCGTTTCAAAAAAATGACTACACTTCTTCTTTTGCGGACTCCTAGGCACTTTTTGTTTGTGTGAGAGATTGTGGAATAAGATATGTGGTATGAGAGAGATAGAGAGAAAAAGTCCAAAAAAAAGGAAAAAAGAGAAGTGAATTCATTAATTTGAAACTTTTTAAAATGGAAAGTGTAGTTATTTTTTTGAAACGGAGGAAGTAATTCTTATCTATGGCAACAATATTTTTGGAACTGTTGCCTAAAAAGAAAACAACATCAAACCTAATGCTTATAATGCAGCGATAAACTAATGTTGCCATTTTCCGCAACAATTACAACATATATGTAATGTAATTTGTGACATTACCTATAATATGTTGGATATAATTAAAGCCAAAATATCATTTAATTTTCTCATTTATTTATAATTTTTTAAAAGGCTATTATATTCATCGGAGTGGGTTAATTTATATAGCATCCTAGCTAGACTCAAGACATTACATGATATTGTGGCAAACAAGAGAGGAGGGTTGATGTATTTTTTTTTCTCACGAGTGATGACGCTCTAAATGACATCTTAATCTTTGGTAAGTTTTTTTTGTCTTTTTTGGTGTTTTGTTTTTAAATCATTATTGCTAATATACTCTTTAGTATTTATTAGTTACTCTTTTTTATGCTTATATTTTTTTTGAGAGGGTTTTTTATGCTTATATTTTGTTTCACTATTTAAGCTATTTAAAAATTACAATTACACCCTCTTAAAAAACAAATGAACTAAAACTCAACGATTATTTTTAAAAGTATGAAAAATATGCATATGCTTCACTAGAGATGTAATTTCTCTCAAATTCTTACTCCATATTACTTTTTCGCATGGGGCACGCATCGCGTGCATATAAGATTAGTTTATATGTAATATAATAAAGCAAGAAAAAAGGACATTTATTCATCATTGGAGCAGTATGACATGCATCATTATATAGAACTTTTGCTAACGAGTCGCATAAATAGAGCTTTACTGAAATTGCAATAAAATAATGGAGTAGAATCTCGGGAATTAAAAGGAAAATCTATATCAAGAAATTACAATACACATTTTAGCTTCCATTGTTACCAAAAAGGCCGGAATCGTATCATAATAAAATTAGACTTACACTAGCAAAATAAATTAAGTAAATTTCCATTATGTATCGGGTTAAAAACACAATAAAATTAGTATTACTTAAATACATATGTTAAAACGTAATCCATCCGTTTCTTTTTATTTGTCTCATGTACTGTAACTCCAAATGCCAAGGAAAATGTCAACTTATTTTATATACATAGTAAATATGGTAATTAAAGTAAGTTAAACAATTGTGAGATACATGTGGGACCAAAAAGTGATAAAGTAGGGTAGATAAGTAATACTACATCCGCTATATAATAATCGCATCATTGAGAATTTTTACGCATTTCAATGCACGATTTAAAAATCAAATATCTTTTATTGTACTTGATAAAAAATGAAATAAAATGAACATTAATAATCAACACATCGAGATAAATCTAATTAAATCCCACTTGACTATAGTTTTCTTTGGAGAGGCTTTATCCCCATAGAACTTCTTCCATCTTTCAAACAATTCCTTGCCATTAAGCACCGTTCTTGTATACAACTCATCGAATAAGCTTTTCTAATATAAAGTAGATTTAAACGTAGAATTGCGAAGGATGCGGTTCAATGCTAATAGCTGCTAAAAAAGTATATAAGTGAATATAGTAATGGTGTTTTTACTTTCGAGAAGGATCTATATGAGGTTGCTTTATTGTTGTTGTTTTTTTGCTTGGTTGCTTTTAGTGGCGTATCTTGATTTTTTTTGTTTAGGGGGCCAAATTTTTTAGAATATATGATTTAGATAATTTGAATAAAAATGTGTATGTGACAAAAATTAATCTAATTCGATTTAAAAACTAATTTGATCAAAAATTGACCCAATATGCAAATAACTCGAAGAAATTAAGTCAAACCGATTCTTACCCGAAATTAAATTAAGCCAAACCGAAATCAAATCCAAATTTAATCGACATGAATTCAATTTGATTAAATTAAGATTTCTACATTACTCAATATGACCCGATTAAAATTGTAAATCATGGTGGACACGCACCTAGGGTTGCTTTCTTGTAACAAAAGTGTATAAAAATTAGTTTCGTAATATCTACTCCACCTTTCATACCATTCCTTGCCATTAAGAATTGTTCTGCAGTAGGATTCATCTAACCAGACCTTCAAATTTTTCGTCAAATTAGATATCCAAGGATTTTTGGGGATTCTTTTTGGGGATTCTGGTGGTGGAGGATCCTCTGGATCAAGGGTTTATCTTCGTAATATTTCCTACACCTTTCATACCATTGTTTGCCATTAAGAATGGTTCTGCAATAAAACTTATCTAACCACACTTTCAAGTTTTTCGTCAAATCAGATATCCAGGGGTTTTTTGGAATTCTTTTCATGGCTAAGTGTATAGTAATAGATTATGTAGTTTTAACGATATATATAGGCTTTCTTGTTTTTGTTTTTGATTGGTTGCTTTCATTATTATTATTATTATTATTAGTTTTCGACAATATTATTATTTTATTATTATTATTTATTATTTATTTTCAAAAGATCAATAAAATGCGTGAGCCTTATCTAATTAGCTATAGCAAACTCTATCCTACTGAAAATATGGGCAGCAACACGTGCCCCTATGTCCTGTGTCTTCAAGAAGTGTTGAACCCGTTTAAGCAACGCAACAGCCACAAGGGGCCTGTTCTCTTCGGCTAATTCTAGCTGAACTGAACTGAACTGAACTTATTGGAACTGAACTGAAATGAATTGAATTGAACTGAACTTATTAGAGCTGAACTGAACTAAACTTATTAGAGCTGAACTGAACTGAACTGAGCTTATTAGAGCTGAACTGAACTGAACTGAGCTTATTAGAACTGAACTGAACTGAACTTATTAGAGCTGAACTGAACTGAACTTATTAGAGCTGAACTGAACTGAACTGAACTGAATTGTTGAATTAAATTGTAACAAATATATAAATAATAAGTAAATTAATTATTATTATGAATATTCAATAATAAGTAATAATAATTCTAAGTACTAATAGTTAAACTAATAATTTAGAATAATGATATTATTATTTTTGATGTTATTCAATGATATCATAAATAAATAAATAATAATAACAATGATAAATTAATTTTATAAATAATAATTACTGATAATAATAATAATTAATAATGAGTAATTATTAGTATTAATATATTAATACTTGATGATGGTATAATAACAATAATGTCTAAGAAGTAATTAATATTATCATTATAATAATAATTAGTTTAAAACATGGGTTGATGTGTGCTTCTAACCAAACCACGATTTGTGGTGGGTTGGTCTATGATAGAGATACGCCAAACCCCACCGCAAACCGTCAAAATATCTTTAATATGCAACGTAACGACAATGTTGTACCATAAATAGTACTGCAGTATTATTAGCAACTTTGTAATTTTTTCATATCTTCTAATTTTTTGTAGTTTACTTGTATAATGTAATAGTGAATATTTAGTCAGTAAAATAAAACAGCAATTGCAAATTAGAATACTCATATTGATATGAAATTTGGTTAAACCGCGCACCAACCCAAACCTTGCTCAGCCATAATAATAATAGTAATAATAATGAGTAAAGATATAATAACAAAAATAATATATATATAAATAATAATAATATATAAATAATAATAATAATAATAAGTAAAATAAATTAGACCAATAATAATATATTAAACAAAATGGTTAAATAATGAATGGAGCTGAACTGAACTGAACTGAACCTATTGGAGCTGAACTGAACTGAACTTATTGGAGCTGAATTGAACTAAACTTATTAGAGCTGAACTGAACTGAACTGAACTGAACTTATTAGAGCTGAACTGAACTGAACTGAACTGAAAATAAGCTGAACAGAACAGGCTCCTTATCCAATTCCCCAAGAGAAGAAAAAGAAAAGGGAAGGAAGTCATACCCAATTGTTCGACAACGAGCTTCATACTTGATCCGCTTCCGATGAGCCGCATCAGCAACAACACGTTCAGGAACAAAGTCAAACAAATAATGACTTATACACTAGTAAAAATAAATAATTCTAATAATACAATAGTAATAATATAATAATTTGAATAAAAGTAATATAATAATAGTAATGATAATAAAAAAATTTAAAAATAAAATAAGAAAAATAGTGATAACTATTATTATTGTAGTAATGATATGAATGATAATAAGTATAATGGTAATAGTATAAATAATGATGATAAATAATAATGATAATAAATAATAATAATAATAATAATAATAATAATAATAATAATAAGGTCTAATAAGGTCGAATAAGATCTAATAAGGTCTCAATAAGGTCGAATAAGGTCTAATAAGTTAAGAACGGACCCATTAAAAAATATACATTAGAAAAGACAAACAACATTAAACAAACCACAAATTAGCATCCTGTTTATGTTTGACACGGAATGAACACCGGTTGTTAATAAATATACATGGGAAAAATACAAATAACATTTAGTTTTGCTAAGAAATTATTTTGGCCCTTGACTAATGTATGTCCATGAGAAATAAATGAAATTTAATTTTGCCCATTTACCCCTTAACTAATAAACATCAATTATCATATGAAGAACCCATGGATACATTAAATGAACAGGCCACTATTCTTTAGATCATTCTATGTATAACTGAGAAATAGAGCTCCACACTATGTAGATAAAAAACAATAGGTAATTTAAAATGAACATATGAATGGGAAGATTTGCATCAATTTGTAATAATTAAAAAAGAAGATGGACAATATTTGTAAACAACCAGAAAATGAACATTAGTTGGAATATAAAGTACAAATGGCAAAACTAAATGAACATGGTAGCTTTCATGGCTTGAAATTATATAACACAAAACATATTTTAAAAAACAAATGACGAACAATGGATATAAGATGATGTACATGAAAAGCATCCAGATAAACTTTATGATTTGAAATTATGTAGCAGAGAAGACTATTTTTAAAAAACATATGATGATCAATAATATATATGATGATGTATACAGACAACATCCATATAAACTTTGATCATTGGTACTCAAATAGCGTACATGCTCTCAATGAACATGGCTGAACATCAAAATATACATAGAATAAGGACAAATATATATTTTGAATGAACAACAAAACTTTGATTTATTGTTCATTTTATTAGGAGACATGTTCAGAGTAGCTGCTCTAATGTTCATGTCTAGTTATCAATGAACTTTTGTATTGATAATATTTAAGTACTTATTATCAATATTTATTATGTTTGTTTAAAAGTTCATCTATTTGGTAAAAAAATTTGCAAACTTACAACAAAATCCAAATTTCAAGCATACTCCCAAGTCCGAACTACAAAACACAACTACCCTAACATTTTGCGCCATCAAGAAATATGCAAAACTATATAGATCTCCAGATTTCAGAAAATTGATTCCATCAGGAAATATTGTAGGAACAGAATAACAGCATAAACACAAAATGTATCCGTAAATTAATAGAGCACTTTCTTTGTTCTGTTTCACTTCACTCCATAATTGCAGCTCCTCCAGCAGCCTTTATCTTGTCAATAATACCAGCTGCCTCTTCTTTTGTGACCCCTTGCTTCAGTATTACGGGTGCTTTCTCGACTAGATCTTTAGCTTCCTTCAGTCCCAGATTAGTCAAAGCCCTAACTTCTTTGATCACCTTGATCTTGGATGCAGTGTCAAACTTTTCCAACTTCACATCAAACGCTGTTCTTTCTTCCTTTTTCTCTTCAGCCTGAGCGGCGGCTCCACCAGCTGGTGCACCCAAGTCTAAGCCTTCTGTTGAAATCTTCTCTAACTTGGGATGTTTGAGTATCTCTCTTAGTATTGGACCAATTTGCGCTCGTTCTTCTGCAGTTAGGGTTATAATTTGTTCTGCTAGCAGAGAGACTTTTTCCGAGGGTGGTGGTCTCGGTCCATATGGCTCATAGACTGTAGGATACTTGTACCTCTCAATCTTGGTCTTCTGAGCTACTTCAGTTTGAAGACAACGAACTTGAAATAAAACATATTTTTCTTGAAAAATAGGCCTTAGATGTAGGTTTCTTAAATGCTTAATGAGATGCATATTTCACCACAGAACAAAGCAAAGCAAGATAAATTCTTCTCAAAGGCTAAGTTGCCTCCTGGAAATTGCAATAGAGTTTATCTTGATCAATGTCCTGAACATATTAAGAACACGGTATCACAAAGCCATAACACAATGTAATAGGTATAACAAAAGCAATAAACTTTTCATTGCATTATGGTAAATGCTCACAGACTTCCTCAAACAGAAAAACAACAACTATAAGAAGTGTACATACAAATTAAGATGATTCCAACAAAATCACACATAAAAATATGTCAGATTTATATAAGTGAGCATTTATGGACAGATATTTCAAATTTTGACCACAAGAGACAAAGTGTAACCATTGTAAAGAGGCGGGGCCATGGAGGTAGCATTATACTTAGATATGGCAAGACAAATTAAACAAAAAAAAAAAACTGTATGTTGTTTCCTCATCTAGCCCCTAGGCCATAAGTCATTGATAAACATTCAGCATATAAGACACTGTATTGGATCTGAATGAAAGAAAGCATCAAAGAAACCAATCAATTACAGATTTAATTGATTAAACATACTAGGAACAGCAGAAATTGGCAACCAAAGCCAGAACTAACAGAAGGACGATCATTTACTCCCCATGGGCAGAGGCAGACACTGTACACTGGTGATGCGCTGTAACAATTATCAGCAGGTTCACAATCCTGAAGTGAGGCCTCAATGGGGGGGGATGGAAGCCAAAACAAAAACTTGAGTTTCCAAGTCTCTTTGTTAGTATCTCTAATTGTGAATGTAGCTATGTGTATATATGTACACATGCTTTTTAGGCTGTCCAAATTATTTCACGTAACAGTATTTATTTTGAAAACTTGAGCGTGCTGAAGAGCTGTGTGAGCCAAAAATTCAGGCAATTCAATTCATGGAAGACTCGAGTCAAGCTAGTCACAAAGATTGAAAATCAGTCCGCCACTTTACGATTGTGATAAAGTGAGCAAACACAGGATCTGACCTACTAATCATCATGTCATATAGCGCTAGAGAAAAAGGAAAGTTCAACGGTTCCTTTGCTGCTGAATATGAAAGAACTAAGATTAGGAACATGACACGACAGCCTTTTTTCCCCCGCAATAAAAGGGGCTTATTTCAATCTATGCCAAGAGGCCTTAACTAAGTGATCTAATGTATTAGATTAACCAAAAACTTAAAAGAGACCAAACACCTCAATGACTTCAACACATTGCCATACTTCATGTATGAACACAGGCCCCAGGATAACTTGCTTACTAGAAATCATAAGTTTTAAAATTTATGCATAAACCTATTTTGCAACAACAAGATTCCTCGGTATCCAATTTGTTCAAAGGGCAACTCATCAAACTTTCAAGTTCGTTCAAGTGCCACAGACCAGTAGTTATTCGTTAGACATCTAAATTTTCGAGTACGAGTCTACGAGGCATTTCTTTAAATACAATGGATGAGAAACCCACCATTTTCTCTACTTCACATTTAACTATCTAACATTTACATTACATGTCTAACCTCTCTTATAATAGCATACCATACACGGGAAAAGCAAAAGACCTATCTGATAGATGTGAACAGTAACATCTATTAGATAGGTTTGTACTACATTTTAAAAAAAATATTTCCTCCGTTTCGCAATACTCGCAACATAAGCATAGTAACCACTATTCATTTACTATTCTTATGTTATATTTTTTCACACGTGTATAAGAAAAAATATAGTCAAGTGGTGTCTTATTTGATTCGTCTTGATGCATACTATCATAATATCAACTTTTTATAATTTTTACTTATCAATAATTAGAGATATTAAGGTTCAAAGTATTGCATTGGATAGTGTGCAAACAAGAAACGTTGCGAGTATTGCGAAACGGAGGAAGTATACTACAAGTTTTTATTGCACTACAATTTTCAGAAACTATACTACTCTAACTTGTATATAAATATACTACATTACACGAAAAATATACTACATAAATATATAAGTGTACTACGTTTTTAAAAAAAAGTTTGATATGTGCCTAGCTCCTACCTTTCTGATAGATACTGGGCAGCCCTCATACACATCATAAATAGTTCTACATTTTGTTTGGAATAAGTTTTCTCTTTATTATGAAATATGAAAATCGAGTAAGAATTCACCTAAATCAAGAGCAATATATAACAATATGATACCCTCAAACACTCCGACAATCTGGAATTAAACTGAAATTCAACAATTACTAGAATAAATCAAAAATTAGAACTATACTGTGAAATCAGCTATCACTACTATCTTCTACAACAAACGCAATTCAAATTAATTGCCATAGCTTTTACTCAATTAACATCAAACAATAAGAAAGATAGATTATGGAACCAATTCAAATGATTATTAGCTGAGAAAAACCCTAAATTCAAAATAGAAAAGATAGAAATTTACCAAACGAGAAACGAAGTTGTGAGTCTAGACGGAAGAAGTTGCACGGTCGTGCGTGGGATTGCCGGCGATAGCCGTGCGTGGTTGCCTGAGAGAGTGTGAGACCGTGCCTGAGGTGGCGAGTCAGATTAGGAGAGTATATTCATATGTGAATAGTGGCTAAGATTAGGAGAGTATTCATCTATACTTAACAAGGTATTCTTGCTCATAGCTTGTTTGGAACAATTGCTTTTTTGAACGTCTCGAGACCGGTAACTAAATTAAACGTCTAAGGGTCAGTTCATTTCAGCTTAATTTCAGTTCAGTTCAGTTTAACTCTAATCAGTTCAGTTTAATTTAGTTCAATTCAGTTCTTTTATAACTATTTCGTTAAACATTATGATGTTGGTCTAATATATTTTACTAATTGCGCTTATTATTATTATTATTATTATTATCTATTTTATATCATTATTATTATTATTATTATTATTATTATTATTATTATCTGTATACTATATTGTTTATTATAGCTTTATTCATTATTATCACTAGTATCATTAGGGAGGAATATGGTTTAGGTTAAAAACACAAATAAACCCGCGTTTTCAGCCCATAATCCAATCAAATCACGTCAAAACGATTTATAATGTAATTTTGCACGGTCCGACCCAATAATTTATTACTAAATATTAATATATAATTAAATCTAATAATTAAATTAGTAATATTAATTTAATTCTTAGATATTATTGTTATTATATAATCATCATCAAGTATTAATATATTAATACAAAGACAATAAAATAATTTTTATTAATTATCATTACAATCATTAATCATTATTATTATTAATATTATTTATTTATAATTATCATTTAAAAATATCCAAAATACAATTAATATTATTCATTAATAATTATTCATTATTATTACGTATCATCATTATTTAATATTCATATTATTATTGTTTAAATATTATTTATATATTTATTAAATTAAATTTAATTCAATTCAGTTCAGTTCACTTCAGTTCAGTTGTTTTCAGTAAATCTAAACAGGCCCTAAATAGACAATGAGTAAAAGAAAAGTCATGTGATATACCATAATATATACTCTTTACGTCTTAAATTATTTACTACATAGAGGTTTGGCACAATAATTTAGGTAGAGCATGTGGAAGGAAACAACTTTTCATTTGTTAAAGTAACTCACAAAATACTAATTTTGATGGGTTTAGTAAGCAATTGTGGAAAGGAGATAAAAATAAAAGTAATGGACAAGTATAATTGAAACCATAAGCCAAGAAAAGAAAATGTAGAAAACAAATTAAAATACCCAATTATAGTATATATAGCAGATAATTTAAGACGAAGGAATTAATAGAATTGAGGTGGTATCATAAGATTTGAGTTACTTTTCTTCCCTTCCTAAATGTTAAAACAATTATAATAACATTATTATCACGATAAATTTAAAATAATTAATCTACTTGAGAATTGAATTTCTAGGACGACTTTAAAGTGAACTTTAGAGTTTAGCCTTTTAGTTACTTAAAGAACGGAATGAAGACTAACAATTCAACTTAGACTTCAAATACAACCTTAGTATGAATTTACGATTCTAATTACAAAGATAAAACTCACCACTCAAAACTTCAAATACATACAACAATTATGGAACCTTTAAAGCCCATAAGAAAGCTTTGTACAAGTTTATTGCTTTCTTCCATTTAGCCTCCAACGACGTTCCATCTTTGAGCGTCTCATGCGCATCGTTGTCCATCCTGACACTGAAGAGAGCAGCGGCTTCGAGATAAAATGCAGTCCGCCCGTCAGAAGATACAACTTGAGCTTGCATAGCACATCCTCTGAATAATTGAAAAACTATAGTGTTTGTACATTTCCCAAAGTGGAAAGAAACTACACCATCAAAAGATGGGACAGAAAACTTAGACAGCTCCTTTCCACTGCTACCCATTCTTGCCAAAACATGCTTTTTCCATTCCAATCACATAATCATCTACTACTCGAACGGTACGAGTAACAAATGCAAAGCAACCAAATATCTTGCAAATGTATTGGGCCTCATAAGATCAATTTTCAACAATCTTTGTTATAGGCTTCTCAAATCTTGTGCACGCTACAACCAGCATCTTCTACTGTTAAGCTTTCCTTCCGATTCTCGAATTCTGATCCACCGAAAACAACTTGTTTTATGCCGACAAAAGTGCCCATATGGAACCAGGAACAGGAACCAGAAACAGTTATAATCTAGTTACTTTTCAATGAAAGCACACAATATAATTGCGAGGAGGAGGGAGTTGGGAACAATGTAATACTGCACTCTATTGAGGACTTAAGGTCATATTGGTAGAGTGCATCTGAGAAGCTTCAGTTAGCCATGAACAAGTTAACTATATACAACGGGGGTGTTTGGTAAATGGCTTTTAGGTGGCTTTTTCATTGGCTTTTGGCTTTTAAATCTGGTCAAACAGCCAAAAAAAGTGTTTGGTAAACGGCTTTTGGAGTAGTTGAAAACAGCTTTTGTTACTGGCTTTTGGCTTTTTCTTTAATTTTGTACTTAACAGCCAACACTAACGGCCGTTTTTACAAACACTTTTATATACAGCCAATAATTACGCAGCCAGTCAAACAAGCCACTAAAAACAGCCGGTCAATCCAGCCACAATAAAAAGCCACCGGCCAACAGCCACCAGCCCATTGCCAAACACCCCCAACTTCTAGGATCCCTTGTTTTTCCTAAGAACTCTTACATTCTTTACCAGAATCCAATTCTATTATCATCTACTACCTACTATGCTTCGCCTTTTTCAATTTCAACCTTTTAATTCACGCCCGATGGAATTCTGCTCCTAGCATTGATAAAAAGTCAATATTATTTTGCTACTCCTGTTTAGTTACATGACTGAGGCTTTCAAAAATAAAATTATGGGAGGCCAATAAAACAAATTTTACATACCAATTTACTAGTGCTCAGATAGGTTGCTAGCCTTCTATGACTATGATATCTAGAATCCACCTAATATTATATCCTCTCCCCCAGTCCCCCTCCTCCCGCTTCGCTTTAAAATAAGAAAGATGAAGTAGTGAAAAATTAATAAAACAGAGAAACACAAGGAACACAGAAATCTAACTCAGAGCTTATCTGTGTTAAAGCGTTCAATAGGACATCCAGAAGCAGCGCATCACTAGTCCCGATATCAACCCTGACAACAACATCAAAAGGAAATCTGGAATGACACTATAAAAGCATAAATCATAGTGTGCTGCACTACAAGCAAAGCAGAATCAAGCTCAATTAAACACTTTCCAAATTGAACACCATAGTGCCATACCATATTCTTTCCAAATTGTCTTGAATCTCAAGATCCCCCATGTTATAAAAGGTGGTTGGATCAACATTTGCTCCTTGAATAGCATCAAAGCTTAGTGGATCAACATTTGCTCCTTGAATAGCATCATAGCTTAGTGAATCCAAAGACAAAAAGGTTCAGCTTTAGAAAGTAACAAATAGAAGTAAATTCAAAAGCATTGCATAACAGATGTTCCACCGGGATGTTCGTGAAAAGGGTTACGAGTAACTGGGTGTCATATGGTTTCGACTGTTCAAGGTTGTTTGCAACCTCATCTAGAGGAAAAGTTATCCAGCATTAGCATCTAAACTTCATGTCAACTTTAGAACAATCAAGTTCTTGTCCTACAATGAAGCTAATATTGATACAACGCATAATAAACAAATAAGCAAGGAGACCACCCTCTAAGCCAAAAGATGGATGAAAGCAATCGTCTAGTTGGGAAACAACAAGATTCATGTTCACATGTGACAAGTCCAATTTTTTCTGGAGGGCTAGGTTTCTTCCCATTCTCCTCTCTGCTTTAATTATTCATTCTCAGACCTTTTTAATGCATATATCAATTATCTGTTGGAGGGATGTTCATAGACCAGATGGTTCACAAATTACGGGAGAAGAACTGAAGAAAGTCCAGGTGCTTAATTATTTTACGTTGCTAGCTTGTACATACATGCACTTTGGAAGCAAGAACAATAGAACTAAAAGGTTGCACAATCACATCAAATCAGATTCTTGATGAAATAAAAATTATAATCAACTCTCAAATCATCAACTTTTTGCAAAGGGCAATTTCATGAGGTATCCGTAAGGTTTCAAAAAATTCACGAGATACCCTTGACATTTTGAAAAAGCGTAATATAGATATACCCCTAAAGTTCACAAAAACAAATCCACCATACATAGCCCAATGACTATTAAACGTAAAAGTGTTGTTCATTAAACCCCCTGAACAAGAAGCAGAACTCCAAAAAGTTACTCTCTTCGTTCTTGTTACCCCTTCCGCCAATCTCGATAAATTTTGGGGTTCGAGGGTCAAACAATGATACTTTTACGTTTGACAATCATTAAGTATTTGCTGAATCTGTTACAAACCTTAGGAGTACATGATACAATTTTCAAAATGCATGAACACCTTAAGATTCTTTGAAAACTAAAGGCCACCTCATAATAATTTCCTTTTGCAAAAGTATACCTCAACATTATGCTTAGGGTTTTACTTATAAGAATGTTTTTCTTTTACCTGCATATTCAGTGAATTGCAACCACCAAGACGTCCAATAATGTGCCATGACCTAATCACCTGTTAGCAAACAAGTGTAATATCCGTGACAATCGTTTCACTCAGCATCATACAACACTGATTTTGGCAGAGAAATGACTTACGTCACAAATCAAAGAAACATCTTTCTGTAGTGGAGGATTGCAAAATTCGAACCATATATATGAATTTGAGTAATCAAATCAGCCGAAAAGGCAAAATGAATTAATCTAGCAATTAGAACACTACTACTATAATACAAAACAAAAGTAGGATGACAAGTTGGAGAGATTTTGAAGGGATGAAAATTACTGCTTCAGACCTCACGGATGTTAGCTTACTCATGAAAATACTATTGCGGGACGAAAGCTGAAATGCTAATGCATAACAGCATAATCATGCAAACACGGATAATTAGGGGCTAACTAAAAAATGATTTACTCGGCATTGTATATGGAGCCATGGAGGTCCTTAACTCTCTTAAGGGCAATCCAAACGAAGAGAAAACCGAAATAACTCCTATTTCTGAACAATAGCTCATATCAAGAACAAATAAGAAGCTTTTTACTACCAACGGACTGAGCACAATAGACGATTGGAAGTTTGGGAACTTCCATCTCAGATCTTGCTCTTAAATAGATCACATTCTAATATCTAGTGTAAAAAATTGGTTACTTTTCTTGCTTTCTATGTGTTTGTGTCTGGACAACAGTTGGAAAAAGACGATGAAAGATGACCACGGTAAAGCAGCTGCTTCCAAATTCAAAATGGTAGTCCAAACTTACTTGTTAAAAGTAACTTTCATAGGTGAAGCAGAACCAGTTTTTACTTGCAGTATTTTGTTCCTTTTCTTCCTCAACCTTTCCTCCATCTAAAAGGTCATTTAAAACCACTTAGAGTTTAAAAGTACATAGTGAAACCAGAAACTAATAATCATTCATCACCTAATCCAAAAATGATCTTGTCCTTGATTATCTATCATGTACTATGTTGCATGAAAACTAGAAAAAGAGAACATACACGAAACGGACATGGAAATGGGAAACCGATGTTTATAATGATAGTATGTCCATAAGAAAGTTTCCTTAAAGTCTCCGAAACGCGGAAACGTAAATTCCATGAAGTGTCCGCGCAACATAGTTTCTCATCATAGGTACATAAACAAGTCTTATGGCCTTACATAATTCCCCAATCCAAACTTATGGCCTTACATTTTCTGGGTTTTGAGTATTTCCAATTTGAATATGCAAGGGTCGGAAAAAGGTTCAAATTACTGCATTGAACGGGAGCTAAGCACTCAGCAACCATGGCTTGTTCTAGTGAGCATCCACCATGGTGTACAGTCAGCATCTTCATATAGAAGTTCCTGCCAGAATTAGTAGTTGAACATTTATAATCCTATTTATATTCTAGAACAAGTACAACATCAACAAGAAGAACCCGATTCTACAACAACAACTAAGCCTTATTCCCAAAGTGATTTGTGGTCGGCTAACATTAAAATGTAAATGAGTCAAATGTCCTTAAGAAGAACCCGATTCTAATCTGGAAAAATTAGAAATTAGCACAAAATCTTGAGATTTGCAATAGGCAATTTAGAAAGAAAGTAAGAAAAAGACTCTTCAAACTCCATAAATATGTTCAAGATCAAATAGGGAGGATGCTGCAATGGGTAGTTGAGATGAACAGCATAAGGTTTGGCTGGTGGCAATCCAATAGCTTTTTTCATAGTATCATACCATACACATAATCCCAATTTCCCAACACCTTTGGTAAGGTTCCAATACCGACGGCACCTATTCAAAGGGACTGTTTGTTTATCATTTTTTTGGTGTTTGCACCCGGTTCAGCCTTTGGGCTACATCCGGATCGAGGCCAAGTTCGGGGGCGGTTAGGTTCCATTCCTCTCCCAAGGGTGTTGCGAGGATTCGAACACGAGTCCGTCCTACCAAAGCCAGTCAACATCACCACTGGACCAACACTTATTTGGTACTGTTTGTTTATCATTGCTCGTGAGTAGTGAGCATCAATCAGAAAGATGACTGACCTATTTCACGACCAATAACGAGAAATGGACCATTGCTAAGTCGTAAAATCATTATGTTAGAAGCATGATCAGTTGAGTTATTTATACTTCTTCAAATGCTACATTAAGGTCACCAAAAATTACACTATCGAATCAAGAGACTATCCAACAGCGCCGAAAATGAACCACATTTCACAGGTAATGACAGTGGTACTGAAGAAATTATTTCTAATTGAATTACAAGATTGAATAAATTATACTATGCTCTTAAATAAAAACAAACAACCAAGCTTGCACCAAATGCAACACCATCCTTGAGTGGTGTATCCGAAGCGTTCAGTGAGTTCACCTAAACCTCCAACTTCTCAACCATTTGTGCTTACTAGTGAAAAAAATAATTAATACTGAGTCATCACTCATACATGCAAGCTACAGAGCTTAATGTATAAACTTATACTTCCTCCGTTCTTTTATACTTGCGCCATTTTCTTCTTTTAGAAGTTACAAATTACTCGTATCATTTCCTGTTCGGGCAAGAATTCTTCTCTATCTCTATCACATCACAAGGGTCCTATTAAGACTATTGTTATACAATGTTAAAAACCTTTAAATTATCGGAATATCCAAGTTTCCGGTCTCGTCGAAAAAAGTTAAATTTGCCCCTAATCCTTTCTTGTCACTCTTCTTATCTGACCCTTGAATATGGAGAGGATAACTTGATGCTGGAAATTTGAAAATGTGTATGACATTTTGTCAATTGTTCTATCAATTTCTAAAAGTTAACAAATTTCCTGCTCCTTATATGATTTGTAAATTCATTATCCTTCGTAAACGGATGATTACGACTTTACGAGGATACAAAAACTTATGTTAGACCGTCTATCTATCGCTAATATATGTATAGACCATATACGGATATACCACATATACAATAGTTCGCGAAATTAGCTATAACACCTAATGCGTCCTACAACGGAGGCAATTCAAGTAATTTATCATAGCCAAAAGCCAACTCTTATTAGCAAATGTAATCGATTATTAGATGATTAATAAAAAAAAACTAAATTCAAAATAGAAGAGATAGAACTTACCAGATGAGAGACGACGTCGTTACTCCTGAATGTGAGTGTGAGTGTGAGTGTGTGAGTGTGTGAGTGTGTGAGCCTGTAGGACTGAGGAGTGAAGAGTGTGCACTTGTGCAGTGAAGAGTTGTCTTGTGTTTCTTCTCCTTTTTCTTTTTCTTTTTTCGGACACGTTTTTTTCTAGGTAGCGATTTAGGCACTCTAAATTTTTATTTAGCCGATCTGTTCTGAGAGAACAAAGTAGCCTATACCCTATTCACAAGACAAGAGAGAGTGTCTAAATCACTCCCTGTCTTTTCTTTGTTTCCTGCTCCAATTCTCCCTAGGCATGGTAATGGATTTTGGGTCGAGATCCAATTTTTCGACTTTGGATCTTCATACTTTAGATTTGTTATATCTGGCGTGTTTTAAAAAACACAACTAGATCTGGATCTGTCCTTGAGATCCAAGATGCGACCAGTAAATATGTTTTATTAAATTTATATTGCAAAAAATAGTATGTAAATAAGGTAATAATACTAATAACTAATAAGGTCATATTCATATCGTACAAAATATTAAAAGAGACGATATAATTTTAACACAAAATTAGACCAATCTAAACCCATATATTTTACTAACAAACTCATTACATCTATCTCTAACCCAACACTAATCCTATACATTTTGTTATTGGCATTGGGCTTGGGCTGTTGCCTAATTTTAATTTTAAAGTATACGGTCTCTTACAAGACCAGCTATTCATATCGTGTAAATTATAACTTTGAAAAAAATATTATGTAAACCACTAAACTGAACTATAAGTAAGTAACGTTTACAATAAAGTCGTTACTCCGCAACATTCATAACGCTACTAAAAATATGGAGATTTTGATCCGCCCCGTTGCCATCTATGGTTCTCACCCGTGGCCCTGTTCATTTCGGCTGAAAACAACGGAATATAACTCAATTGAAATGACCTCAACTAAAACTGAAAATAATTGTGAAATGTAAGGATAAAAGTATTATGCAAAACGAAAATGAACTGAAAATAATTAAAGTAAACTGAAAATAAGTTGGGGAAAACAAGCTCTTACTAAATTTTCTGGCATTTGGTTTTTTCAAAGTCAAATTTTGTAAAATTTGACTATGAATTAATTTCAATATATAATGAAACTACTTATTGTGTGTGATTCTATAAGATTCTCATATTAATGTGTATATTTAAAACATTAACCTGTAAAGTTTTATTAAAATGCAATTAATGATACAAGCTAAAAACATGTTTTAAAAATCGTGAACGCAAATGAAAAATCTATTAAGAGACAAAAGGAGTTAATTGTACTAACTGATAGTTTTTGTTGATTGACTGATAACCCATGTCTATTAATTGATCATTTTATTTTATGATTGATAGGGCAAGTTTTCTGAATATGATAACTTGTAACCTTGTGTTTGACTGATAAGTGTTTGATCTAATATCTTGTGTTTTACAAACTAATATTGCTTATGTTCATAACTATGTTAACAAAGATATTTTGTGAACTGGTAAATTTATCTTATAAGATAGATTATGTTTAAAACATATAAGGAAATGCCCTCAACTAATGATAAATGTGTTAAACTGGTAACATTGTAAAATATGATGATAAAAGCCAAAAATTGAAACTCATCTCATCAAATAAGTTTGGTGATCAAGATGCGTCTCACCCAAAATATTTTCGGCTTCTATTTAAGATTTGGGACATAAAGGAGTTCTAATTTTAGCTCCTCCGACTCCCCCTACCTAGCAGGATCCTCTCTTCACGGGTTCAGGAGAATGGAAGGTGTTATAGTTTGTGTTAATCATCCGGAGATTTAGAGAACAATTTGGCCCGCTCTTATATGCACCTGCCAAGAATAATGTTTTATTATTCAAAGCGTTTTTAGTATATTTATAAAGTCATTTCAACCTCAAATTCGTTCTTGAATCAAGATAATCTATATGTATATTAAAAAGCATAAGCACAGGTTGCAATCCGACACGTGTCACTTTCCGTTATCTTCAAGGATATTCTCTTTAAAAAGTGCAAAACTATCCATGAGAAGCTTTGAACCCACGACCTTGAGTATGGAAGATAAATGCTCTAACCATTATGCCACTACCTTTTTTTGTTTCTTTTATCAATACTTATAATGATATAAATATTTTCAATGAAAAACAATAAGTTACAATATTTAATTGCTTCTAATGATAAAACTACTAAGTTATAACTTTTTACTAACATGCTTCTACACCAAATTTTAGTTGTCAATTACTAAAATTAAATTCATATAAACCCCAAAGCATCGCTTGAGCATAAATACTAGTTATATTTATTAAAATATTACAGAGGAATTATACTCATTCAAATCACAATTCATAATAGTTGTTTCATCAATGTTCAAAGTTTTATAACATACTTTTGCAATTTGAAGAGTTAACGATGCATAAACTCGTAATGTTTCTTTTCAAGAGAAATTACGGTTCATTTATTATTTGTCTTGGTTTCGATAACATTAACTAATCGAATACTGAGACGTTTTTTGATCCTAGAATAATTGAAGCTCCCAAATTCCCAATAGATTATAGTACTTCCTCCATTTTTTTAAAATGTGACACTGGGGGTGTTTGACAAACGGCTTTTAGCTGGCTTTTTCATTGGCTTCTGACTTTTGGCTTTTATTTGTGGTCAAACAGCCAAAAAAAGTGTTTGGTAACTGGCTTTTGCAGTGGTTGAAAAGCCGGCTTTTCAGCCAAAAGCCAAAAGCTGCTATTACTAGCTTTTATGGTTGGCTTTTGGCTTTTGCTTCCATTTTGTATATACAACCAGCAATAACAGCCAATTTTACCAAACACTTTTTTAACAGCCAATAATTATACAGCCGGTCAAACAAGCCACTTAAAACAGCCGGTCAAACAAGCCAGTATATAAAGCCAACAGCCAATTGCCAAACACCCCCACTTTCTATTTTAGGAAGTTTTAAATTAAATGTGACACTTTCTTTTTTGGTCAATAAACTTTCTCTATCTCTCTCCTCTCACATGGGTCCCCTTAATTTTTTTCTCTCTATCTCTTTCCTTCCCAAAAATTGTCTAGGAGTCCGTGAATTTAAAAGTGTCACATTTAAATAAAAACGGAGGAAGTAGTATGAGACCATGCATCGTACACCCGGGTGCACCGTGAGCACGGTGCACCCGGTGGCATAGTCGTAATTTTCGCGAACTTCAGCTCTAACGTTTATCTTGTACGCACGCAGTAACTTGACAGTAATAGATGTCTAGCTCAATGGTTGGAGGTATGTTTGCACAGTAGCTGAAGCGCGGGTTCGATCCTTCATGAGCCCAATTTTTTTATCTCTTTGTTTTTTTTTTTCCTCATTCAACTCATTTTTTATTAATCCTCTTTTTATTCCTATTTTTTTAAAATAAATATATTATTGCTCATTTAAAAGTTATATTGCTCATTTGAAAGTTACAATGCTCATTTAGTTGTTTTTCAAGTTCAAGTATAATCTATTTGCTCATTCGAAAATAATATTGCTCATTTACTTATATTATAACGGATTACTCTATTTGGTATTTATTTTAACACATTAGAAAATATATTTTCTCACTTTAAGATATATTTCTCATTTAAAATATATAAATGCTCATTTTAGTAATATATTCATCAGTGTGAAATAGTATATAGTACATGTTTACTAATCAATATAGAATTATATAATTGCGTATTTAAAAGATAAATTACTCATTTATTTATTTTCCATGTACCAGTGTTAAGCCACTACAAATTAGAAAATGATGTTGTTTATTTAATTTTCTTCTTTTTTATTACTAATTTATTTTTTATTTTAAGACATTAGAAATAGATATTTAATTTGCTCATTTAAGATACATCGCTCATTCGAACTATGTATTTCATTCTAGTGATAGTATATTGGAAGCTTAAAAATTAAATTGAATTTAAAATAATTATATATTCTACACCGTAAAATAAGACAATGTTTGCTCAATTATAAGGATGTTTTACTCATTCAAATTATTTTTTGCTCCATAAATATTCAGTGACATTGTTAATAATTTTATTAAATGAGCAATATTCTAAGAGTTTTTTGCACATTTAAGGACCTTTTTGCACTAAATAACATATTTACTCATTTCAAAGCTATATTGCTTCATTAATTTTTCAATGGGTATCTTATTGTTTGTTTAGTTTTTATTTGTCCACATTCAAAAAAGAATTGGAAAAAGTTAGAGAGTGGAAAAGAAAAGAAGAATATAATAAAAAAAAATTAAGTCATAGTAACTGCTCATTTTGTGAATGAGCAAATTTATTACCTCACTCAAGATCAAAATATTTACTGATCTTCCTGCGTAAAAAAGAATGTTCATTTGATCAAATGAGTAAAATAAAATTGCTCATCTGATCAAATGAGTAAAATAAAATTGCTCATTTGATCAAATGAGTAAAATAAAACTGCTCATTTGATCAAATGAGTAAAATAGAATTGCTCATTTTGTGAATGAGCAGATTTTTTTACCTCACTTGAGATCAGAATGTTTACTTATCTAAACAAACATGCTCATTTGTCAAAATGAGCAGATTGATTTCTCTCCAAGACAAAATAAACTGCTCATTTGATCAAATGAGTAAAATAAAAATTACTCAATTGTGATCAGAATGTATACTGACCTTGCTGCACAAAAATGATTGCTCATTTGATCAATTGAGTAAAATAAAATCGCTCAATTGTGATCAGAATGTTTACTGATCTTGCTACACAAAAACGATTGCTCATTTGATCAATTGAGTGAAATATATTGTAAGAAATGGAAAAGGTTAGTGAGTGGAGAAGAAAAGAAGAATATAATAAGATTTTTATTTAAATTTTTTTTGAAAATATATTGTAACAGAATATGGAAAATATTAAAAAGAAAAAAGGCGTGTTATAATAATTATATATTCTACCCGTAAAATAAATTTTTTAGAAATTTAAAAATAACAATTATAGTACAACATCCCTCAAAAAAAATAATTATATTACAACAATATGCAAAATAATTGAAAAAGATAAAATAAAAAAGCTACAATAAGAACTAAGACTATGGAAGAAACATGAAAAACAAAAAAAAAATTAAATGAATCCAAAAGAGGAGGAAAAGACAAACGTAAAAAAAAATTATAAATGGTTGACCAACTGAGCTAAGCTATCTAAATGGTATAGGGGCACGCTTTTAATACTTATACTGTTGCCCAGATTTTCGCATTAATTACAATAATGCCACCGGGTACACCATGCGCACAGTGCACCCGGGTGCATGATAATAATTGTAAAGTAGTATATAGTTAATATATAGAAAAAGCGTCACACATTTATTTTAAGTTACTCCACATTTCCACAAAATGCTCTTATAAGACTCATGCGACCAACATATAGCTAACTAAAATTTAGCCGTGATAACTTGTTAAAAAGGCAAACTTATAACTCTCATAATCATCCCAAATGATGATGATTTAAAGTCGATTCATATATTTAGGCTTCTCTTTTGACCCTTTGGCCCAACTTACTTTATTGCATTATCTTGTAGCATGCTAGAAAGAGTATAAAATCAAATGGTTGCAAAACCAATATGATCATCAACAGGACCATTTGTGAAGAAACTTGCCCAACATTCAGCATCTAAAGTGAATTCCATATAGTAATCACATGTCATATCTTGCTTTACTGAAGATAATTCACTTTTTCTTTCAGAAATTCTTGCTTTTCTCTTTTTAAATCCCAGGTTTCAAACTCTAAGAATATAGTATAGGTCAAGGAGCTTTAGTAATTAATTATACTATGTGGTTTATTAAAACCACATCATTATCATATTTGGTGGAATACAAAAGGCTGCACCAAATACACACAAACAAAAAAAAACATGTTTTTATTATTTTCTCATTCAAAATTTTACACTATTTACATATTTATTTTTGTCATCTATTGTCAATTAAACTAAACGTGAAAGAAAATATATACTACAAGAGACTCCTTAGAAACCAGTTTGAAAAGTAATCGTGCGTCAACCAATTTCTAGGTGAGAGGTCACTTTGGTAAAGAAACCGGGGTTAAAATGTAGTTACTTTTGTTTATGTAAGAGACAATTAGATATAAATACAGTATCTCGTTTTTGTAATCACGTGTAGTCTTGTTAGATATCGACACGTATTTTCAAAATACTAACTTTAAATAATTGAAGTTGTTCATTGTCGTCCAAATCTAAAATCCAACTAATACAATTATATACGAGTGGAGGAAGCATATAAGTATTTTTAATGTCAAGTACAAATAAGTAGTTAACCGTAACATGGTGCTTGAAATATGGTATGAAAATAGCACTATCATATACTAAATGATCTGCCCTCGTGTGACAACAAAATCCCAACAACCTCAATTTGTCTACCAACCAAAACAAAAAAATTGAATCAAAAGCAAATTACATGGACTAATATTACTCAAGCATGCTATTTTGGTACTCCCTTTTTGACTTAACCAAGCTCCCATTCACACTCTCATGACGTTTTCTTGCCATTCAAATCGGGGTACAAGCATGACCCACCTCCTAGTCTCCTACCATCCTACATCCATACCATCCTATATCCATACATGATACACGACGACCCCGATCGATCCACGTGCCTAAGAAAACAATTTTCAGTCATATTGTATATCTCGTAAATTAGTAGTAGATTCAGTAGTGCATTAGAAAGCCACTGATGTTTTGAGGTTAAGTACTAAAGTACATTTTATATGACACTCGCACATTAAATAACGTACGAAATCATATAAGGAACGTAATTAAGGTAAGTAGATACGCACGTATGAACGAACGTGCACGGACTTTTTAGACTAAGGAGTTTGAGGTTGGGGATTGAAACCCATTCATTAAGCCACTCCAAGAGTTAAGTGTAGTGCCATTCACATTGTACCCTCCATATGATGTATCCTTGCCAGCATTATCAGAAGAAGTAGTAGTAGTACAACCTTGGTGTTGCCATTCAAGGGACAAAAGCTTAGGGTTTGGCTTCACATCCCCTCCACTTTGATGATGATGATGATGATCATTATTATGATTAATCCCATCAAATGGGAGCAACAATCTTTGATCCATGAAGCTAATTCCTGTGTTATTAGCATCAAATGGTAGATTAGAAGAATAAATACCACCAAAAGTAGTATTAGTATTTGTATTATAACCTCCAATTTCACCCATAAGTCCAAATTGATGACTTCCATTAGTAGTAGCATTCCCCATAAAATCATGCCCTCTACTTAATCCTCCTCCTACCAAACCCTCATCATACTTACTCTCCATAAAATCAATAGGCCTAATCAAACCACCACCACCATTATGATCCATGAAACTCCCCTCACCAAGGCTCGCGCCGATCAAATTAGCTAGGTGGTGTGGAAATTGAACTTGATGATGATGTGGGAACGAAAGTTGGAGGTCAATAGGGTTAGAACACGTTGGGGACGATCCAAGGATCGTTCCCGGCTGGTTTAACATAGGTTGATTTTGTTGATCATTGGACTTTTTCGAGCTCGATTTCTTGTTCTTTCGACACCCGCCTCCAACGGGTATGTTCCTAAGGGTTCCACCCTTAGTCCAATACCTCCTACAAGTCTTGCAAAAGTACCTAGGTTGAGAAAGGCTATAATTGTTGTAGTAACAAAATTTGGTGTGAGTTGAGTCACACCTTGGACACTTTAGGTTTTGTTCATGTGGTGGCCTTAACCTTCTCTCCATTAGAGGTGGGCCCGCTCTTGATGAACATGCTGCTGCTAACATACACTCTGTTGTTGTTCCTCCTGAAGGTGAGGAGGATGAGTCTAGCCCTGTTGATATCTCCTCCGACATTGTGCCCTAATACATTAATGTAGATGTTATAAGCATATTATATACAATTAATTATGTGATTAATGCATGAAATGAGTTGATATGATCCTTATTCTTGCTCAAAATTATTAGAATGTTTAGCTAATACAACTGGTTTTAGTATTTATCACCTAAAAAACTCGGGTATATACTTTTAAGAGAAAGAATATATATATAAATTTAGATACCGAAAATCTAGGCTACTCAAACTCACTACTAGTGTTTATTCGGATAGGGTTGTCGGGCTCCATTTTATAAAAAAATGTCAAACATTTTAAAATGGTTTGTCCAAGTATCATGTCGACATGACACGAAACCGACAAGGATATACATAAGAAAATTAAAAGAGTCGGACTAACATAATAATGATAAAGGCTAATTAAAGAATCAGGAATAATGAGAATATATTATTTATGCATTGAAGTTCACTATATTATAACTGATGTATATAAACTCATAAACAGAAATGAAAAAAATACTATATACTGTATATAAAAAGAGAGAAAATTATAAATTACACCATTATCAACACAGTACAAATGAGCTGTTAGTTAACCTTCTTTCTTCTCTCTGGTTGCCCTTTTTAGAATATCATGTGAACATTACTATAATACTTATAGTAGTATACTATAATTATACATAAACAGTTTACTAATTTCTTTATTATTAGGTATAGATCATAACTTAGTATAAACGACATAAAAGATAGTAGTGTTTGTGTATACCGAATGTATAAAACAAGCTTAAGTAATCTAGAAATATATACTTATAAGTTAACTTTGTATAAGAGCAATTGGGTTCCTATAATATAAAAAGTGTGACGTTAAACACAACCCGTAATTTTTAGATGGCAATCCCGTATCATTACATACATTGTTTATTATATACCCACTATACACTCCCCTCCAATTTCTCTCGTCATCGCCATTGCCACCGCCACCACAACCACCACCACTACTATTATCCACACAGTACAAATACACCCATTGTATACAAGTGCAATTTTGCAAAAAGAAATTATATGAATGACAAAATTTCATATAACAAGCTAATTTGGTGAAAATGTAGGTGATTATAGTGTAACATTAAGAATAATAGGTCATGAAAATGGTGAAAACAAAATAGAAGAATACCTGAAGCCAATCAGATGGATCCATGCAAACTTGTAAAGAAGTATGCGCCATGAATAATAATAATGTGGAATTTCTTAGCTAAAGCTAGCTATTATTGCTTGATAATAATAATACTCTTATATAGTATGACTGAGAGAGTGGTGAATAGTTAGAGAGAAATATAGAGAAGAAGAAGAACAACAAGTGAAGAAGTGAAGAAGTGAAGAAAGTTGGAGGGTATTGAGTGGGTTTGGTCGTGAATAAGAAGGAAGAAAAAAGTGAGAGGGTTGGGTTAACATCATTCATTATGGCCCACTTTTAACTATCTTATATTCTTGTCATTGTTAATGTTTAGCTGTGTTTAAATTTGAGTTTTAGTTTGCTACTATGTTTTTTTGTTTTTTTATTTTGGCAACACTATGTTTTTTTTTTCATGTTTTTTTGTTATTCTTATCAATCATACAGTACAAGAAAAGGTTGTTTTTTTGGAAAATAAAAGGCATTTAATTCTCTCTTAATGTGTACTAATGCAACTAATTTAGTAGTATAAAACTTTATCTTATTATCATCACTAGGAATTAGGAAGATTGTGAGTATTGTTTTACATGCAACATATAATATATCGTATTCTCGCTCTAATATAGTTTACTGTCTACACCAATTATGTAAATTAATTTATTAGACTAAACTTATTTTTACCAAATTATTGTATTTTAAGGTAAGCTTACAGTCATACAAAGCATAAATTCAGCAAAAGATGGCAATTTAAACTCAGGTTTAGTATGGTAAATATGAGTGTATGTGTAGCAAAATAAATTAAGCTTAGTATGGTAAATATGAGTTTAGTAAATATGTTCAAATTTAAGTTCAGCACATGTAAGTTGAATTCGACGAAATCTTGAATTTGTCGAAATTTCAATCTTATTACTAAAACTATTATATTATGTGTCTTTTTACTCAATACAATCAATTAGAATAACAGGTCTTATTCTTTTAAACTAAATTTTACAGTAAAAAATTAAATTCGTCTAAACTAAATTTGTGTAAAATTAATTTAATTAAACTGAACTTAAGTTCAATAATTCAATAAATTGAACAAGTCCTTACTAAATTCAGTACTTCTTCCATCCCACCAATATTCTTCCTATTTCATTATTTTATAGTACTGCTCCATATATATTAAAAAGTAAGAAAAACTTTGTGAAATAGACGGAGTACTTCTCTCCTCAAAAAAAACTTGTCTTACTATAGGTCTACAATAATATCAACGTCATACCAATTACCAAATGAAGAATGAGTAATCCAAATAATATAGAAAAACAAAGAACAAAAATGAAGAATGAGCAAGTATAGTCGTCACACTACTGATTATAGATATGATGTACATGTTTCAGATATTGGCAGCCCCTAGGGACCTCAAACTAAGGTCTTCTTCTATTTAAGAAGCGTCGGCGGTGTGAACTTTTACTAGGGTCCCACAATTGTTGTCCCTGTCCCAAATAATTCAGGTCTATCTTAAATCTCATGGGTCCCTACACTCTTACATCAGCTTGACTCAACTTCGTAATATTTTTGACGGCTGCGATGTCCTCTTTCAGTCGTCTCTAATGTGAAGCTCATTCGTACGATTATTAACATCAACGTCTTAATTTCAATTATATGAACGACAACACAAAACACACCAAGAAAACATAAAACAACAAACTAATAACCAGTGTGTAATGTAGTATGAGTAAGCTACTACATACTAGATGAAGTATTCGCGTGCATACGTATTTATACGGATTATATCAAGTAAGATTTAGTCTAATGGTAAGATATTTGTTCTCACGACTTTAAGGTTATAGGATTAGATCCTTATTAGAGCCTTAGGGGCACTTAGAGGTGGGAATTCGTTTATTTTTTCCCTTACTTTCATGTGTCTAGCCCGCAAATATCAGATCAAGAAACTAAAGTAGTTGATGTCTAATTAGAATCATTCTTCTTACAAAAAAAATTGACTAGTTTGTATGAATAGAGATAAAGTTAGAGATTTTTAATTTGAATGATAAAATTTTAGCTTAGAATCTTATTGTTTAGGTCTTTAGGATTTTAACTTAAACATGTGACATAGCGAAGTATCTATGACAAGTCGACAACGCAAGAACAAGACACAGTGAGAAAAATAACACACTAATCATTGTACACTTTGTAGTTTCTACTCCCCTTGAGTTCTGTTTATTTGCAATATTTCATCTTTGTATGTTATTTAATTCATCACTTTGATTTTAAATGTATGGAAAGATTGTACAATGGAGTAATTCTTGTATAATGCGAGTTTTTCTCTAAATGGAATATTATAAAATTTGATGGAAAAACTTTCGTTCTCATAAGAATATATAGTTATAGAAACTTAAGAGTTAAATCATCAATATTGAAACTGAATTATACATAACTCATTTAAGTTGAACTAAAACGAATTTCTATTAATTCAATCCCAAGAGCCTCAAATCCTATTAACGAATATGTAACTTTATTACTTCTGCTCAACTATCTTCCCTTGACATGATGAAATAATTGTTATTATTGAGCACAAATTAATTTCTAACTACTGATCGTTACGGTTTTTCATTTCCTCTTTTCTTGTTTTCTAAACTAAAAGCAAAAAAATGAAAAACATCGGTATTATTCTCAATTTGCAAAATGAACGTGATTGATGTCAATATCATGCTCGATTGTATATTTATTGTACAATCTATGATCCTATGTAATGCAATTTTAGATATTAACAAAAAAATTTGATAATCTCTATTCTATAAGTGAAGAGGAGGGGACACCAAAATCAGTATATATCTTTTCTTTAATTCCTAATTAAATTAAACAACATAACTAACTGTTTTCATATTTTTAAAATTTGAATAAAGAAATACATAACATCATAAACAAACTAAATATTATTATGTTTTTATGCAAAATTTGCATGATTCTACATGCATCGCGTGCATATAAGGCTAGTAATATAATAAACACAATCACTGGTTACTAGCCTTTTGTCACTATGGGATTTTGCTACTTATTTTAATCAACTAAATTTTATCGTTACCACAAAGAGTTGGAAAATCTTGTGGTCGTTGTCCGACGTGACGGGAAGCAAGGGCATCCAAGAAGAGAGCGAATATTATTCTGATGGGCTCCTCGTTCTTCGATAAAATAAAAAGTTAGCCCAAGAGACCGACCCAGGAGGCCCAATTTTGGTGGACCCCTTTCGGTCGCCTCTTACAAGCAAGGGATATATTCCCCTCTATAATCACGTGCCTTCCCACTTCATCTCAACCCAAGTCTCATCTATTAGCATGTGATTGGCTCAGTTATTAATTTATTCAAGGAGCATAATTATGAGGTAATGAACCACCTCTATGCTCTAGTCAACAATCTCAACATTCAAATCACCCAAAAAAAACAAAGACAACAACTCTCGTAAAGTTATTGTTATCATATGCTCGGGTATAGGATAAAAATTACTATCTCCGTTCCATATGCATTACAACTTTTGACAATTTGCACTATTTATACACTACCATTTGACCTTCTTTTGTGATTTGTACACAAGGATAAATGTAGTCATGTGAGATCTTGTTAGATTCGTCTCGATAAATGCTTAATTAGTATCAACTTTTTATAATTTTTACTTAAATAAAATTAGAGATATTACCGTTTAAAGTAGTGCGTTGGGAGACGTAAAACCCCCTGTGTTGCAATACATATGGAACGGAGGTAGTATTAAGTTTAGATGTATTCTCCTCATTTTATTAAGACAATTTTTTTAAAAAAAATTGAATTCGGCTAAGATAAGTTTATATGATATTTGGTAAATTTATGAAAAGATTGAAAACAAGTAAAGTTCAGCAAATATATATTGATTTCCGAAAAAAGTTGAAGCAAACATAAGCTAAGCAACGAATTTTTGAAGCGTCTGTTTCTGACTTTATCTTAAAAAATTAAATTTCTCAAACACCATAATATTGGCAAAGTAAACCTAGTGGGTCGATTTGATGATGATATTCGTGGCTAATAGAAACGTCAAAAACTAAATAAATGTACAGCGTGAAATATAAAATTTTGGATGGTAATAGAAAAGCTAACGGTAGGATATCATATAGAACTTCGCTAATATAATTAAAAGGACAATGTGCCTAGTTTAAGTTTCCTTAAGCTTGATAAGAAAATCCAAGAAAAAATAAAAAAAATGGGAGGAACCGTTAATTCTATTTTCCCATAGTGGAACTAGAACAATATATTAATATTTTTAATAGTCAATATTTTGATAATTTAAGTAAGGTCAATTGATAACACACTGTACTGGATAGTCGATAGCTACGTCTAACACCTCCACTTGCCCATAAAATTTATGAATGAGCTTTAGTTAATTTATAACAATGGAATGAAATTAGATTCCCTACTAATAGGCATAATATTGATTAATGCAAGCCACATGATAAAGTCTTCTTTACTATAATTATTTGTTTTTTTACTACTACTGTGTTGAAAAAAATTCTTTCCCCTCCCTTTTAATTTGATTTTGTTACAATACTTACAAAGTAGTTCAAATTTAATCAGATCATAACAAAAAGAAAAGGATGAAAGTAAAATGTATAAAGTGGAGTACATAATATGTATATCTACATTATACTTCTATTTTAAACCTTATTATTGTATTAAGCAAGTAATTTACCCAAAAAAAAGATGTTAAAAGACATCAGATGATCAGAAGATAGAAAAGGACATTAGATGATAAAAATAACAAAAAGTTATTCCATAGCTTGTTAATCACAATACAGAATACACCTGTTTATCCGTTTTTTAATCAGTAGACTTATCTTCAGAAAATTATAGAGATCTGTGGTGGGTAAATGCTAGCTTGTTGAAAAAGTAATTCTCCATCAACTATAGACATACACATGCAGTCAATTGATGTTTTTTTCTAGATTGGAAATGAGTGGATGTTATTTCATGTATTTGAATTTTTTAACTTATTTTTAGTTATTGCAGTCAATTTAAATAAATGCTAATAAAGTTTGACATTTTCACATATAAAGTTCTAATTAATTCACGTAAATAAATATAATTTAAAAAAATGGATTTATATTACTTGCTAAAGTTTTACGGTAGACTATAAAGTGAGAAAAATTCCATCTCCAACACTACATTTTCCACTCTCTATTATAAATAGAAGCTTGTTATTCACCATCGTAAAAATAATTGAATGCACCTCTACTTAGACACAATCGCTCTTATTTTCTATTACCCAATTCTCGTTACTCTCTATTTGTCTTATCTTTATTTGAGCTCACTCTCTCCTTAATACTTTCAACTCTATTTGTGGAATTGTGGATTTTCTATGTTTTTATCTTATACTATAAGGATAGAGGAGGGATAGTAAACAAAAATATATATACACTCACACGAGATATAAAACACATGAATTTCAATATATAGTTATTTGCTTTAAATAGTATATAGCCCAAAATCAAACTATTTCAAGTCTTTAGTTTAATTTTTCGATTTTACGAGTTAAAATTACACTGCAAATATACTTTCGCATACACGGCGTGTCTTGATAGAATCCCCTCATAGAGCAATAATGATGTGCCATTTGTGTATATACATGCATGCTACGTGTCAAAAATTCCCTAACCGGGTTTTCATGAGTTGCTTTGCATTTGGATTTTGGATTTCACACAGTAAACAGTTTGAAGAGTTTAAATTGTTTAAACTTTGTCACAAACAACACTTTATGCAGCATTGTAATTTGTCTTTATACTACTACCCTACCTCACCTTCTTCTCCTTAGTGGGCCCAATATGAGTGGAGACCCACTATTACTACTGTGCTTTGGGATTGGACTGTATCGTCTGTGATTTGCATGACAGGTGTGATTAGCAAGCTTCCATCAGCTTAAAAGAACCTGCTTTACTAGATGTCTACACCTTAGGATATAAGACTATTCTTTATTTAATGTTACTAGGTGTGTGAATTCAAGATACTTTCCTTCTACTTTGAGCAACCACATCTCATTCGGGTACCCGATATTGTGACCCATTATTACCCATGCATAGTTTTTTGTATCCACTATGCTATATGAGAGATTGAGAGGTATAGATGTATATATAGTTAAGTAGTTTGAGGGGAGTATATACGGTAGCGTATATTAAATAAGGTTTGGTCTAGTGATTAAGGATTAGGTTTTATGACTTCAAGGTAATAAATCCCACTATGGGTATTTGAGGATGGGGATGGGGATGGGGATGGGGATGGGGATTTCCACTTTACCATTCCCACCTACTCTTAAATGTTTGGCCCGCAAATACTAGATAAAAAACCGAGCTAGTTGAGATCTGGTCAGGACCCTCCTTTTTATCAATCAAAAAATATATGGTGGCATATAGACGATGGCGATCTAGATGATATTCTTCTTATTAAACATAACGAGTTAATATTTTTGACAAACAAAATATGCAGTGGAATATATAGCTAAAATACATAATGGGGTTAACAGAAAAATCGTTATTGTTAAGTTATAATATTTTCAAAAATGTCGTTTTTTATTTGGAATATCAATAAAAGTTTCAATTTTTAAGTGGGACGGTCAATTGACCCTACAAAAGTGAAGCTAGATATGCCCTTGCCCCTTGGGTATATATTAAGTACTACTAGGTGTGTAGTTTACGAGTTCTTGACGTACGTCAGCTTGAAAGGTAAGTCTAGTGGATTACTTTCCTATTAGTTCTCGTCTCTACGCTTGTGATCCTCAACATGGCCTCCAATGAGCTCCAAATCATTGTTGGCGATATTGACAATATTTGCTCGTAATCACAATTCGAAAAACCTAATGGATTTAATGGAAAAATGCTATGAATGTAAACAAGCTAAGGGGAATAGTCGAGATAGGAATTATGCAAACTGGAAATAACGATTTCTTTTTCTGGTATATGTGAAGTCACGAATACGAAACGAAAATCGCTTCCAAAATCTCTTGAAAAACAGGATAGATGCTCTAACCAGTTAAGTTATTACGTGCTCTCAAAATTAACAAACTAGGAGGTCTGTTATTTTCAACTTATTTTTGCTTATTTAAAGTTATCTGAACTTATTAGAACTTATTTGTGCATATATGAACTTATTTAAACTTACTTGAACTTATTAAAACCTTATTAGTGACAGGGTCAAACCTTATTTTTGCTGAACCAAACTTATCATAACTTATATGAACTTATTTTAAAACTTCTTTTTTTGATAAGGGCTGAAAATAAGTTGAGTGAAACGAGGCCTAATACTTTAATTTTAAAAAATTATGGTACGTATAATTCCTGCGCCATCAAATAGTACCACCTCCATACTCTAATTATGCTTAAGTAAAAATAATAGAAAATTCCTTTTAGTTAAGGTATACCGAGACGGATCTAACAAGATCACACATGACTATACTTATCCAGTTATCCTTGTGCATAAATTATTATAATTGATTAAAGGGACATGTATGGATAGTATAAAATGAAAAACAGTGAATATAGTATGATTCCTAAAATGTTAGAAATGTTGTGTAACTCTATGGCATAGGATTTTTTTACAACTCCTGGATCTCAACCCATGAGGAGGGGAACTCCCAAGGCCTCAAAGTTCAGCATCTTCTCGCCCAAATGTTAATACAATAACCACTCTTCTACAAGTTCGGCATGGGTAGCGTTTTTCAAAGCCCAGTCTCAAGAGCTAAAGTCTGTAAAGTGAAGTTGAGCCAAATTTAGCCCACTATGCATTGGTAGCAAACCAAGATGAGAAGCACATGATTTTAGTAGCTATCAATAACTTCATATCAAGCAGTAATTAACCAGTTATATTTTTTTTAAGGTATCATTAATAAAAGAGCAATACGATATTTACAATAGAAAATGAAACTGACAAATACGAAATATTTTTGATCAAATAAATTTCTAGTTTGACAAAACTACGATCGATGTAGATATAAATATCCTTTTACATCATTGTTTGATACAACCTTCCACAAAAGGGGTCTTCTGATTCCGTGTGATTTTAAAATTGAACTGAATCTGATAAAATTATTTATAGATGTTGAACTCACATCTGTCACAACACCACACAACAAATTAATTTTTCCTGCGAAACTTAAATATGTCAACCGAACTCTCACAAGTAGAGAGATAAAATCCATTATACAGGTGGATAAATCCAATAATTGGGAATAAAAACTCTCTAATTGAGAGGGAAAACACCGCACAACAAATCAACTTTTCCTACGAAACTAAAACATGTCACACGAACTCTCACAAGGAGAGAGATAAAACCCAATAATATATAGGTGGATAAATCCAATAATTGGAAAGAAAAAACTCTCTAATTGAGAGAGAATGAATTTATATTCACCATAAAATTAGAAAACTAGCAATAAACAAGAGAAAAAAAGAGGCTTACCATCAACGAAAAGATTGGCGTAGCCCCTGGATCAACAAGAGTTCCCTATGCTTTTGAAGGAGGAAGAAAGCGAATAGAGGAAACAAGAGGTGGATTGTCTACTACGACTTTGTGAATGTTTACCTTCCTCAATTAATCAGTTATACTTCGTATTCTTAGCATGTTTCCTCTAATGTCTAATCTAGCATTTTGAGTCGCGTCCAAGAAGTTAACTATTTGATACATAAAATTATACGACAAGAATTTTATTCAACCCATAAAAAACCTCTAACCTGAATTAACTAAGCCGCAAACTAATCGGGCCTAGCCTTAGCCCCAAAATGATCGAACTTAACCGATTATTTTGCAATTTTACATGATAAATACTAGTTATAAACTTACAACTTCCTTTTTTTAGTTTCACCTAACAAAGTAACAATGATAATTGTCGAGGAAAATTAAATATTATTCTTTTGAAGGATCAACGAGGTTTGATTCAGGTAAATTTGAATAACAGTTATCAAGAGTTATAAGCTCATATAGTTTTGGTTTACAGTATCTGCATTTTGAACCGTGTGCACAATAAACATCGTAGGTCCGTGTGCATTATGCAGTAAATCTTCCCATTGCGAATTTTTCCATTGCGAAATTGATGGTTGTTACAAAATGATGTAAATATTCATATTCTGAACTCTCATTTAAAGTTTCCTATTTTTCTTTTATCTACTTATTATGGTTCACTATTTCTCTGTTAAACATAAATTGAGTAAAAAATAGTCACCTATTCATTGTATTTATTCAGGGGTTCTTTATATGATAATTGATGCTCATTCGTTGTTTATTTACAACTATTGCAAAACTTACGTTTATTTATGTCTCATTGATATCTATTCCGTATCTGTTTTACCCAGGTTCAATGTTGTTTGTCATTTTTAATTATTATCGATAAATAATGTTCATTATGTGTCTAACATAAATATTGTTCTCATTTGAGTCTGCGTTTGTGAGAGCACACCTTCCTTTACATAGGTGCGCGTCCAATTTGCAGTCTACACCATATAGCCTTTAATATAGCCTTTGCTTAATTGAGACCGTTTTGGACTTTTGGTAAAGTGCGTCTTCTACTCTTCTTTAGTACTCCCTCCGTTTGTTTTTAATTGTTACACTTTCCTTTTTTGAACGTTTCTTTTTAATTGTTACATTTTCACTTTTACTAATTTTGATAAACTTCACATCTTTATATTCCAATTTCCAACACTTTTGGGACCTACATGTCATCATCTTTTCCCATTAAATACCCAATCACCCATACTTTTTACTTTTACAACATTATCTCTCCTAATTTATCTAATCCCCAAACAACTTTATCAATTCCCCAAATAATCATTGCATAGATTTTATCAATTTTCTTGATTATCCTCCAAAGCAAAATGTAACAATTAAAAACAAACGGAGGGAGTAAGTCACAACTCACAAGTGAATGACGGCATCCGGCCGTCTGCCACGTGTTATCTCGTTTTTCACCATTACAATTTCATCTGGGGTACAAATACAAAATTTTCGCCATTTTCTCATTCTGAAGTCTGAACCTGAACTCTTAAAAAACCTCTCTAAAACCCTCTCAACTGATTCCCGCCATTTCCACCTCTCTCTTCATCTTCATCATCTTTCAATCGCCATTGATGCGACGAATCGATGATGCCTACAGTTACTTCAAGAGACATACAAGAGATCATCTCCAAATTATCTTCAGATAAAGTAAAAATTCGAGAGGTATGAAAAAAAACCTAACTATTCACTGTAAAATCAATGCATTATCCACTTCAATTTTCAAAAACTATAGTTTATCTCTAATTTTCATGATATATATTGTTTATCCTATGTTTTTATTGTAGGAAGGAGTGAAACTGTTATTCACTGTATTATCCACTTCAATTTTGAAAAACTATAGTTTATCTCTAAATTTGATGATATATACTGTTTATACGATGTTTTTATTGTAGGAAGGAGTGAAACTGTTATTCACTGTATAATCAATGCATTATCCACTTCAATTTTCAAAAACTATAGTTTATATCTAAATTTGATGATATATACTGTTTATACGATGTTTTTATTACAGGAAGGAGTGAAACTGTTGAATACTTGGTTAGAAGGTGAACGATCGATCAATTTCTGTAAATTTCTTAGTCGGAAAACTGCGATGCTTAAACCAGATGAAATTCCTGGATGTAAGATTCAATGTTTGTTGATCAAGTTTTGTTGCGTTACTTTTTTTGGTTGTTTTGAGAGTTTTGTGTTGATTTGCAGCTGAAACTTGGCCATTTCTTATTACTTTGCTGATGGATTGTACAAATAAGGAGATATCGGCGAGTAAGAAGCGGTTGCCGAAGTTGACGTATGCTAAAACTCTTCGGATTGTTGTGCAACGAGCTCATGATAGCAAAGGTCATGGTAAGGTTATGAATGGATGCATATTTTTGTGATGTTATTAGTGTATCGTTGAAATGTGATGATCGTGTAAACTGTAGACCGTGGAAATTTAGATTAAGTGATTGTAATTTGAGGTGCAAGAGTTACAAATTGTTTGTGAGTGGAGTTGCATTTTTATCATAGAAATCATTTTCGGAACTTCTAGTGTGTAATGAAGGGCTTTGACAATTGACATGGTATGTGGTATGTTATGATTGAAGTGTAATTGTTGTGATGTTATTTATCGTTGAGTTGTGATGATCACGTTTTTTGTACACCATAGAATTTCAAGAGTAAGAGATTGTAATTTGAGGTGCAAGAATTGCAAATTGTTTGAGAGTGGAAATGTTGAAGTGCATCTTTTCACCCTAGATATACGTTCGTAAGAAATTCTACTTGTTACGAAGGGCGTTGACATGGTACGTGGAAGAGAGGCATAATAGTTGTTCAGTATCGTAGAGCTCTTCAAGATTTTAGTTACAGTTTATATTGGAGGATGACCATAGTATATATGTGAAGTAGCAGATAATTGTTGTGTAAGTTGATCGGGAACAACTTCTCTGTTATAATTGGGGTAAATTCCAGGATGGAATCTTTTAAGAGGCATTAAGGATCTAAGGTAGTATTGATGCTGTAGCCTTGTTAGCTTTGGGAAGGTCTCGATAAGGCTCTCAAAGAAGTGTGTTCGTGGTGAACAGTGATTCGATCAAGGGGCGTTTACCATAAGGGGAGTGTATAATTTTTGAAGTATACAGCCATATCATGTGTCTCTCTTCTTGTCGTTTTGTAATGTCCCTGTGAACCCCTTCTTCTGGAGCTTTGTCGGGTTATTCATATACTGTTATTTCTGCACTACGTCATCTGTGCTCTTTTGCATGTTTAGTCTACTATTTTCCGTTGTTGTTGCTCTGTAATGAAATTTTCTTTCTCGCTGTAGGAGAAAGAACCTTTCATTATAGTCACACTTGATTAGAATTTTTACCACTTCTTGTTTATACCCTGGTAGGCAATAATCTTCAACTTATTGCGATTGTGAAGTCTCTGTTTAATCACATTTGGGATGTCATAAAAGATGTTCCAAGTTTCCACTCTGAATACTCTATCATCTTGCGCCATATTCTGGCAATTCAAGATTATTGTTTTCACATGCGGAAGCGCGTCTATTCTGGTGAGTTGCCTTTTATCTCATTTGGCATCCACGTCTTAAATAGTGATGTGACCTTATCTTTCTTGGGAATTTCTCTTTGATTTGCTGTTGTGTATTGGAAGGGCTTGTAAGTCTACATATGGAAAAAGTTGAACCAAGTGTTATGGAGGAGGATTCTTGTCAATCTAATCATCCCAAGGAGGAGGTCTTCCGTTACATCTTGAATCTACATTCCCTGATTGAAAATCCTCCCGGAGATTTTCCTGATGATCTAAGGGAAAAAGTAGTTGAGTTCTTCATTGAGATCTTCAAATCTATGAGGTGCATCACATAAGCCTTCACTTACTGCTCCTTAAATGATTTTGTTAGCTTCTTATATTATTTGGCTATTATTTCCCAGAATCTGTTACATTTAATCCTCATTGAAATTTGCAGGGAAGTTGGGAGGATATCGCGCAAGCTAATTGAGTGTCTGAATTCTTACTTGTTAAAAGACGGCCCAAATCTGGGTCGTCAATCCTTGGATGTTCATAAATCTGTGAAGCGGTTTGTATTTGATAATTGGCATATTGCTGATCGTGATCTCAAGGTCTCTATCTAGATAAGTAATGCCCTATGCAATCTAACTTGCTTTTCCTTGGAACTGCCGATTTAATCAATAGAACTATTGTTATTTTTCAGGATGCTTTTATTTTGTATATGAAGTTACAGTTACATCTCATAAGAGTTGATGAAGATGTAGATGAAGATAAAGATAATAAAAAAGATGGCATCCTTTTAGTAGAACAACTCTTGGAGATACTTGGTAAAGAGCTAGATCAAGGCAGTATTTCCAGTGTTTCTGTATCACGGTGAGCTTTCTGTCATTTTTGTTTCTCTCCCCTCTCTTTGCCTAGCGATTTAAGCATCTTGTGGTAAATGGAGTTTAAATATAGTGGAAGATGATCTTGTGGCTGTCGGAGGTAGTTGGAAATTTGAGCTGATCCTATATTATCTAGTTTTGCTAGGGACATAAATGGCTTTCTGAAATTTCCTGGCTAGGTATAGTCAGTGAAATAGCAAAGTAATACTTGTATTAACAAGAGGTAATAATTTGACATTGCTTGGGTTTTCTTTTCTCCTTTCAATGAGAGATCATTTTACATCACCTTGGAAGTGCACCTCACTCTTAATTTATGTCTAAAGAATGATAATTGTGGAGGATTAGATGTTTCTCTCTTATATTTTACTTAGAATTAAGGTAAACAGTTGATCATTTGTCAGTCTAGCCATAGAAAGGAATCCTGGTTAGTTATGTTATAATATGAACCTTTGTGTTTGTCACACTCTCTAGTGGGTAAAGTCGATAAATTGTATAGCTAGCTGAAATTTTGCTACCTCATGACATAATTCTCTCAGGTCTGACGCATCAAAAGATGAAAAGTTGGGGATGTTGGCAAGTTCTCATCGTAGTCTACTGGAGCTAGCAGCACTTGTTTTCTATCGGGTATCTTTCCTGCAGCTCACTCTTTACACAATACTGCCTCCTTCTGTATTTTGTTACACTTTGCTTGTTCAAATTAGCACATCGTCAGATCATGGTAATCTATCTTCTTCTTAAGCGGTAGTATTTCTCATGTTTTCTACTTTTGTTTTTGAACATGCTAATAGGCGTTATCTCTCCATATTGTTCTTTCCCCTTTTATTGTCTAAGGAACTAAGTAATTAATGCTACACTCTTCTTTATTTATGATCATGTTATCATCATTTCAAACTTTGTTGTTCAGCTTCCTCTCCCTCTATCTCTCTCTATCTTTCTCTTTTTTTTTTTGGAAGGGGGTGGGAGTATAGGGGAGGGGAGGAGAGGGGATGGAGACAACTTGTTAATTTGTTTTATGGTGGAGTTAAGTATTACTATGGAGGAGTACATGTTGCATCTTGAATCAAAAATACCAAAGTGTTCCCAGCCCCTGTTCCATGTGACTGAGATTAGTGGATGAATAATAGTGAAACAAGCTGGAGATGAACCTTTAGATTTTTTCATAGTATTTCTTTTCCCAATATGAAAAATTGTATTACTAAATGTAAACAAGTACGACAAACCATAAAGGAAAATTATCCTCTTAGAGAAGTTAATACCTGAAAATGGTGCACTAACCACATTAAGACACATCTAAAAAAGGCCTTAGAAAACCCCATTTAGTAGCACAAGGTAGTGCAAATCAAGAAGCATCCAAAATATTTGTAGTTAAATATGAAATTTTGGTAGTACAAATATGCGAAGTAGCTTCATTGGTTATGATGATGGTGTCATGCAAAAAAGTGGCGAGTCCGAATCCGATCTCGTACCTTACTCATCAGCTTGTTATCATTGCTTTTGCTTATCAATTTTTTTATCGGTTTATTCACCGGGTGTACCTGAGGGCTGCGACTTGGCTTAATGTACAGGGCACCTTGGCTTAATTGTATAGAAGACCCTTGACAGCCTAACGGCTGTCAACTCCGTTAGTCATTGAGCCCAAAATAACTTAATTAACCCATATAATCCCGAATTAGCTCTAATTTGAAACCTAATTAACTCTAATTAATGCATAGAATCCTCAACCGCACTCTACCACACCCTTGTATATTCTGAAAAAATGGAGAAACGTTTGGAGTTTTAGTTTGAGAAGAATGATAGAATCTTCCATGATGGTTTGCCTTCTAATATCTCCTTGAGTTATGTATATTAGCATCTTTTTGGACACATACTCGTGGGGATCTTCCTAGAACTCATGTATGTACTTTGGGATTGGGGGCTGTTTCCCTATATTTTACTTCTACTTTGAATATGGATCATTTTCATGCTCATACATTATTTGGTCTTACGTAAGCTATCTCCTTTTTTTGGTTGTCTTGGCTTCTGACTGATACCCATCTCAGGCATGCGTTGGTTTGAATAAGAGACCAGTAGCTGAAAAACGAGCAAGAAGGGAGAGTGCTGATGCCTACTTGAACGAACAGTTAACAAGAGGAAAATGGCTGTGGTAAGTTTGGATGCTAACTTAACTTGCTACAAAACTTGATGCTGCGGTGAAGGGGATATATACACATTTTGTATATTGTGGAGCTGAGTTGCTGACTGCTTGAGTTGTAGGATGGTAGCTTGAAGCATTGACTTAGGGAGGAATGGTTGTTGCTAATTCTCAAAACTGCAGCCCTTTTTTTCGATTATAGTCCTTTTAAGTAAATATTATCTCTGCTAGATCGAGGTATTTGCTGACATATGTAGTAACATTACTTATTCACCTGATTTTTCTTTGTTGGTTATGCCTTTTATGTCCTTTCTCTGATGAAATACGAGACCAAATCTAGGGATAGACTACTGTTTTAAGACACTTCCAAATAGATTTTTCCCTCCTGTTGACATCTTCTTTTCCTTATACTGCTTGTTTTTGTTTCCAATTTATATCTGTTTTTTTCAAGTCTATACTGTCAGAAGATTTATTCTTTGTACATTGTACTAAAATTTTATTAGACCATTAAATTGGAGGAATCTGGCAATCGATTAGCCGTCTCAAGTAGTTAGAGTCAAGGCAGTGCAGTCTGATCTTTGACCCCTGAAGCCCTCGTTGGCGGCTATCCTATTTGGTGGTTGTTTGTTGGTAGAAGGAAGTTGGATGAGCATATTTACCATTTACATTCGACTGACATGCTCTCTGCTCTATGTTTATCTGAGTTCATTCTTCTTGTTTCATGGAGTGCTCACCAGACTTTTAATGTTAGGTGTTAGCATAAAGAGGTGGATTGGATGGAGATACCAATTAGTGATACTATGTTTTTATCATGACATTATTGTTTGTTCTCCCTCTCGCAAAACCTATCCTTTAAGTTCTTTTGGCTGGCGGCTGGCCCAGTACCAGAATTCAAACTATTTTATACTCATGTCTTTCTATAATTTGGGATGATATGCTGGTGAATTATCTTTGGAGGAGCTTACTTGCTGTGCACGAAGAGTGTTATTCGGAGGGCCATGTTGTTTAAGGTGTTGTGCATTGGTTATGTGGATATCTTTCTTTTGTGGAAGGTTAAAATGAAATGTGCGCAATTCTATGGGAGTCAACTTATCGTGCATTCTTTTTGGACCTATTAAATAATGACCTTACCCGAAAATCAAACCTGCTATATTGCATATGTTCATGTGAAAGACAGGGTTACTTCTGCAATATGATTCAGTAAATTCAAAGCGAAATGAAAAATAGGAACACAATAGAGGTCATTGAAGGCTGGGCGAGATAAGATGACCCAGAGGATTGTTATAATCAAGTGGCTATTTTTGGGCTGGATTACTTTGTCTAGAATAGAGTATATTTTGCGTAGGCTAGGCCAGGTTTTCGGACTACAAACTTTAGCCTGAGTTCGTGCCGAGCTTGGGCTAGCTGGTTTGTTTGACTGAAATTGATTTGACTGGGGGAGTGTATTGAAATGCTTTAAAATCCCTCTCTACCCTTATATATATTAATGTACCAGAGGCTGTCATTTTCTTTGTAAAACCGAGAAAAGATGCTGGGACTGCGATAGCTACAACCACTTAAGTGACTCATGCAAAATAGACGCGCATCAATTATAAGAAATGGAGGGAGTACAATTTTTAGCTGCCTTACTCAAACTTTACTAACTCGATCTAGAGTTCTGGAATGTGGGTTAGGGTAGATTATCTTGAGTCCTTGTGGCCTAAGGGGTGGAGCTCTAATGAGTTATTTCATGCGGAGATTGGAAGTGAATTCAAAGAAGTTATTTCAATGTGTGTGTGTGTGAGACAGGTATCTGTTGCCTCGTACAGTCTTTATGATTGCCGCCCACAGTCCTATGTTTGGGTTATGAGAAATAGTTTTTTAATGTATTCTTAGTTTACAGTCTGGATCATATGTTTCCTATTTATCTAAAGAAATATGTACAACAGGCACGCTGTTTTTTGTCATCTGTGTCATAGCCACCATACACGCTTACCGAAGGATCTGTTTGCATACTGGCTTGATGGCATATGCTCCAGTTTAGAGAGGTAAATCATTCTAACTCCTGTTGCTGTTTGTGTACCCCTCTACCTTTATTTCCTCTCTCGCTCTCTGTCTCTCCTTAAATAAGAAGGTATCTGGAGCACTGGAAAACCTTAAGTGTTGTGAACCCCCCCTTCCCCAGAATCCATCAAGCATAATTAAAATATAGAATAGCAACTGCATATGTATTCCACCCCGATTTCCTTCCTGCCAACCTTAGTGCAACCACGACTTTAGTGTGGGACTCTCTGGCCACTGTCAGTCATCGGTATTGTTCCAGTGGCTGGCAATCTCCTTTCTGTATTAAATGGCCACTGACTATGGTTTACTTGATCAGGTTTTTGGTGTGTGGGGAATACTTAGTTCTACACACACTGAACCCCATTGCCCCCGTTACAGCATTCTTTTCTTTTTTCCTGTTGCGCCTAAAATATCTATTTCTTCAGACCAGGTTCCTCGTCATGACTAGCCAATTCTAAACTCTACATTGATGCCTCGCTTTGATAATTATTAGAAGTGCGTCAATATCAAAATGCAGATTTTAAATTATTATATGTAACTGACTTGTGTGTTCTTTACTTCATTTTTTGCTCTTTTTATTCAAAACCTCTCGGTAGGTAAGGAAAATAAAGAAAGGGAAGAAAAGTCAACTACCGAAAATAGAGAAAGGGAAGAAAAGTTAACTACCGAAAATAGAGAAAGGGAGGAAAAGTTTCTTATCGAGGATTTTCTAAATAGATGGAGCCTTTTCATTACTAGTCGTTGCAGTTTGTGCCTTACGGATTTGGATTTTCGAACTTGTTAATCATTTCCGTCTTTTTTGTCCAGGGTTCTTTCTCTTTGGAACTTGTTTTAAACTAGTTTGTGTTAAGCTGGGTTCAACCTTGTTTGTCAAAAGATGCTTTTGTTTATCTTCTCTCCTGCTCCGAAAAGGCGAAAAGTCTTCAGAGCGTAAAAGGACGTGGCCCGATGATAAAGTTGGCTATTTTGTTCCATTGATTGTACAAGTTCGTGATGAAGGCTGGACGCCTAGGTCATGCTATCTACTGTTTTGTAAGGGTTGACCCCTTGAGCTCTCGTCTAAGGACCTTTCGTTTAGTCAGCAAAGTTAGTGGTGCACTAGGAAGGAAAAAAGCCAACTGATTTGTGAGGGTTTACCTTGAAGGAATATGTCCTTAGACAATTTCCGCAATTACTAAATATAAATAGGATTGAATTTATGGAGATAATATAGTTAATTATTTTAGTAACCGTATTTGCTTGCTAGAGAATAAATTACGGTTTGTAGACAAATTGGTTTGGGCCTACAACTAAGATAGTTAATCCTATGAGGTCACACAGAGTAACACTGATTAATAAATAAATTATGAGCCCATAACGGCTTATAAGGGCCGGCCACTATAAAGGTGATTAGGGTTTTAGTTTTTCCTTTCCTCTTAACCTAATCTCTATTTATTATATATAGATATAATAAGAAGAGAGATGGAACAATTCAGTTAGTCAGTAACTTGACACAAAAGAGAGAAAAAGAAAAACCCTTCTCCCTCTTTAGTCTAGGCGCCTATCCCATCAAAAGTAAGAGAGTGAATAGTTCATACTCTTCCGTTCTAGCAGACGTGGGTATTAATCGGTGTTCGTGGACTAAGTAGAGGAATTACAATTGTAGTTCTTTATCTCTAAAGTAACCAGATCTGCAATAATACTTTGCAGTATTCAAACCCTACATACCTGTTCAAGTCGTGAATAAAAGGTTTGTGCTATGTATCGATTCATATATTGTTATGCATGCGATTCTTTCATAGATGTTAGGAAATTGTTTCCTGAAATTCCGCTATTCGCATCTATGAATTCCTACATACCTTTCTCCCTTGAGTTTCAAGTTCCAGTTTAAGACTTCAGTATAACGGGAGTCAAGCCATAGTTTCTGAACGTAACTTAAGTCTCCTTGATTTTGTAGATAGATTGCTCCATGATAGTTCGAGGGTTTGAGCTTCTTGTCATTGGCGCTTTTATTTTAAATGGGCAACACCCTCTTGGTGTCTTCCTACCCAAATTCTTTATTACATACAAAAAAAAAATTGAAATGTTTTGTTCATTTTTGTGTTCTGGAAATTACTATTGTATGCAAGAAAAGAGCATTTCACACATGCATATTTGTATGCATAAATATAGTATGTAATGTATTATGAATCATATATATATTTTAGGTTATACTTCTCCATTCTATAATAATTACTACATTTTCCTTTTATGGAGGTTATTGTTAATCATTATATACCCATTTTGGTAACTTTTGTCTTGTCGTATCTACTTTCTCTCATGGGATTGCGGACCACTTGTCTCTCCCATGTCTTTACCTTTTCCATACTCTTAGGGGGCGTTTGGTTGGCACGGGCGAAAGGGAATGGAATCAAGAAAGGGTTAGAGGGGGAAAGGAAAGTGAAACCCTTTGATGAAAAGAGTTGTTTGGGTTGATTTTTTATTTTCATTATCACCCACACCCACCATCTCTCCCCCACCGTCAATTTTTAACACCACCAGTCAAAAATGGAAACACCCACCCACCACCATCTCTCCCCCACCGTCATCAGCCAAAAACGGAAACACCCACCCACCACCATCTCTCCCCCACCGTCAATTTTAACACCACCAGCCAAAAACGGAAACACCCACCCACCACCATTTCTCCCCCGTCGCCACCGGCAGATCTGGGTTTTATTGGTGTGAATCGCGGTGGTTCTTGTCGGTTTCGCTGGCTGGGTGAGTTATGGGTTTGCTGGGGGTGCATTTTCGTTGGATTAAGGGGGTTTTTGCTGGAGTCCGGTGGTTTCCGGAATTGTGGGTGGTTATGAGGAAGGAAATGGGGTGGTTTTCGAGTGGAATTAGGGAGGTTTCGAGGGTTAAAGATGGGGTTCGTGGTGTGAGCCTGATTTCCGATGGGGTGGTGGCCGTTTGGTGGTGTTGGAACAGATGGCTGTGGCGGTTTTTAGGGTAGAGCTGGTGGTTGGGAGGGTGGCGACAGGAGTGTGGTGGTGGGTGCGGTGGGGCTGTGGGTGTTTGCAATGGTGAAGGTGGATGGAGGTGGCAGATGTGGGTAGGTGGAGGTGGTAGAGTAGTGGTTAGTAAGGTAGTTGGGGGTGGTCAAAGTAATTGGTCAAGGGTTTCCAAAACCCCCATTTGTAAGTGGAGGGGGGGGTGGGGGAATCAAGTTAGAGGGATTTGGGGTAATGGAGGAGGGAAAGGGAAAGACAAAACCCCTCAACCAAACAACTTATAAGGGAATGGAATCAATTTATTCCCTTTCCCTTTCCTGTAACCCCCTTACCAAACGCCCCCTTAATCTGGTGGCCCAGTGGGTGTAGTTATTTTTGAAGAACGGAGGAAGTATACCATATAGATGTTGTATAATATCTGTAGTGTGTAATTTTCTCCCTCTGTTTTTTTGGTTCTTTACTTTGCGCATTCGTCCATTTCTTATTGTTCTTTTGCTAATGTATTTACCGATGTATTACTCCCTTACCCTGCCATTGCCCTCCTTTGGTCCACTTTATGGGAACAGTTCAAACCATAAATATACATTAGAATTCTCTCTCTTCCAAATAGTACTCTTACCTGATCAGTGGTCCCTTCTTTCTCTTCTTCTTGGTATTTAGTGCTGCAGTCAATGGGTAGAACATAAGAAACAAGGGGAGTACTTTTGATTATTTAAAATATTTTTCTAACCTAAGATATACGATTCATTTTAGATGACATCTCACATTGTCGTTTTCATTCTCTTACTCCCATATCGAGTTAAAATAAAATGTGTAACATTGGTCTCTTGGACTTGAAGATGGATCTTTTAGTTGCAAAAGTGAAACTTTTGAATGATAAATAGCAACAACGTTATTTCTCGTTGTAAAATTACTAAGGTGGAAGTTAAGAGGTAGATCTTTATAGTAAGAAGATGGACTGACCTCGTTATGCGGCAAAAAGCTAAGTAACTTATGATTCAGGACGGTGATTGAGCACTAAGCTCTTTCACCTTGTTGCTTTGACACCCTTGGTAGAAATAATTTAAGTGCCATAAATGGCATAGTGGTGGGAGATTTCTCTTTTTTTAGCTTCTTATGTAACGAGCTTATTGGTGGCTGTTGTGAGAAGTTCCAGCAAGAACATCCTTTAGATCATCTTTTGATGGGGTGGATTTGCAGTTGTGTGCATGATGGACAAAGAGAGACAAAACAATAATATTTAGATGATGGTCTGTAGGGGTGACTGTGCAGTGTTCTTGATTTAGGATGTTTATGGGTTAAAAACCTTACGGGCCCTTTGTCGGCTCTAATTTTCAAAGTAATGGAAAGGCACGTCGTTGCTCCAACAAAAAGGACAGACGTGGAGGGGAATTTGTGGTCCAAGCTGTTATCAACCTCTTGATTACAGGTGCATGCTTTGTTTATCTGGTTGCCTTTTGCCTAGCGTCTAATGCTCAAGAATGAAGTGGTTCCACTAAATTATTTTCTCAACCTTTTTTTTGGAGTCCTTGAAGATATAGATGTTGACTTGATTTTGTATTATCTCAATTTGGGTTTCATGCTGCTATGCTGGGTTGAAATTTTATTACTCAAATTGTTTTTAAGGGAATGTCTTTCTTCTTTTGGTCAAGGATTATTGATAGATGCTAACAGCCATGTTGCTTACATAAGGGGGATTTGATGGCTCACCTTAGATTGCCTATGAGCATTAGGTACTTTATTCAAAAAGGTAACCAGATCTATTCATTTGTGGCACTTGAGGGCTGAACACCGTCCGGCCTCAAAATCTTTCTTCAACATAGGTGATAACGTTATTGAATTAGCAGATAGGCTGACTGCTTGATCCTGAGTACCTGTTTATGTAAGGAGCTTCAGCGTGGACTACTTTTTTCTTCCCTTGAGCTTTTTGCTCTGTGGGAGTTTGCTGTCACCAATTATGCCTGTTCCTTCTAATTTCTGGAATGATCGGAGGGTGTCTTCGTTTCGCTGTGTTATTTATTTTTCATCTTTTTTCCTCTATTTTGCTCCACATTTCAGTACCAGAATTCAGAATTTTGTAGCACAGTGGTGTGTCTTGGTATCTGATAAGCTATTCTATTTGCTTGTTACCTATAACATCTTCATGAAATATTTTATCTGGCTTGTTTAGTGTTCTTTGGGAAAATTAGTTACAGTTAAGACTGCATAACCTTGGACCTGCACAATCCTGTTAGTGGTGGTATTCATAGTTGAACTGTTGATGGCTTTGTCATTGACTTCTTAATACATCTTCTGCTTAGCAGTTCTAATTATTCTATTTCTTTGCTCTACTGCTCATCGTAACCTGTCCTACTGTGTAGAATCTTGTCTGATGCTGTTGTGGAGCATTCTTATGATGGTTTGCTTTGGACAATGCGGTATGCTGCACATAGAATAATTCTGAAATCTTCTCAAGCTTAAACCTTGGATCTTTCTTGCTTCTGCTTAGCCTTATTTCAAGAAGCAGTTTATAACCTTCTGCAATTGATTTTCTCTTTGTGTATAATCCTAACTTCTCTAATAATTTTTCTCTATGTCTAAAGGAGCCTTCATCACCTCCTTTTGCTGCTTTTGCCCTTAATGTCTACGGAGAAGGGCTCGTTGAAGTCATCTGTCTCAAGCAAGGTATAGAATCGGTAGAACAAAGCCTCATTTAATTTCTCCTAAAAATATCTCGTTTAGTTTGTAAAGTGAGATTTTGTTAGCTGAAGAACAGCACGTCAGCATGTTCGCCAAATAAATAAACAGGAAAATAAGCTAGAAAAAAAATGAAAATGTTTCTTTTATTTCTACACATGCTTATTAGGGAATATACTTATAATTGTGGATTCCCTAGAGTCGGAAATTTGCTCTATAGTCTAAAACCTAATCAAAAGAAGCCTTTATTTGTGAAAACGGGTAGTATACAACAGCTTAACCCTAATGAATTATGATCTAAGTTTGGACGATAACAAAATAGTGGTTGGCTTTGCCTCCTTCACTATTGTTGGTAATTGGTGAATGGTTGCTTTCAAATTGGCAGATTGCTCGGGGTTGGCAAGGCGTCTGGAGCTCTCTTGTCCATGGTTTCCCTAAATTCAGCAACATCTCCTCTGTTGTAAGTTCTAATTGGAAACGTAAGGAAATATTTTGCTAGTTACCTTGAGTTTTATGGGTAAATTTATCACGGAATAAGTAAGTACAAAACAAAAGAGATGTGCTAATATAAGTTATTATGAACGTTGCATTGTTGCCAAATTGTTTTTATGAAAGTAGTGGAATTTCGTTTTGAGAGGAGAGTCAGTGCAATTCACTAAACAGAACATTCAGGTATGGAACTACTGATGCTAAAAGAGTACTTAATAGTTACTAAAGGCACACTTATAAAGCAAATTTTAGAACCTTTTTTTGTTACCAATTTTTTTTTGAAAGTTTCATTTGCGTAATTACTTTTAAATGTCCACTACAAAGTTAAGTCAACTATGGAAGTTTCTAACCAACCTTCTAGTATTAGGTAACTTCGTAGTCTTATTCTTTTTTGAAACTTATGGATGTTAATCCTCTGTCGACGTATTAGTGTAATTCTTTTTCTTAAGAAAAGAAATCTGCTCTTTTAGTTATCATTCATATCTAGCCTGACTTTGATAATGTGCAGGCAGATGCTGCTTTTGGACTGCTTGGTGATTTGGTCTCCCATGTATGTCTGCGTTCACTTTTTCTTTGTGAATAATTTCTTTCACCTTCAAGTAGCTCTTGGTAGTTATCATGGTGTTATGTAGTGTTAATACTTGATTGAGTTCTGTAAATATCAACTGCTATTTATGTTACAGTAAGCAGCTAATGCTCTCTTTTTATAGGACATACTGAATATGACAGAAGTACCTCAGGATGTTTGGGACCTTCAATGTTTCAGACGTATCTCATCTCCGTGAGTTTTTTATACTGCAACCCTCAACTTTTCGATTTATCTGTTATTTTTGATTTCTCTGCCATGAATGTGATCTTGTGTCTCTATGTTTTCTACAGTTGTTCTCTGTAACTGCAGATGTAGTAGTATTTCTTTTTTCACCATCATCATCAGGAATAAAAATCACTGAAGGCTCATAGATATTTTCGTATTGTTTAAAATATTAAAGGAATATTGTCGAAAGAAGAAGTTACATTTATGTGAGTAGGGAGTGAAGATACCATGTATATGAGGGAACAATCTAGTCTTTGGTGAATAGGGAGTGATATTGAAATCTTGGTCAGAACGACTGACAAAGTTCTTGTTTGTGGACATCCCCTCGCCATGTACACAAGAAAAAATGGCTATGAACTGTAACAGTGCAGACACACTGTGTCGTCATTTTTGGCAAAAGTCCTGGATTCTCGTGGTGTCATTAACGATGAAGCCACTGGTGATATCTAATAAAGTCATGGGGATCAAATGAATCTGGGAAGCTTGTGTGCAGAAGCTAGTCCTGAGTCGTTTGAGGGAAGTCATTAGTGAGTGGAGTGCTCAATGCTTTCGGGGACATTTATTTAATTATTTCAACCAAAATAGTATCAGGTTTTGGTTTCAACTTTTGACATCAAACCCATGGGTTTAGAATGGATGGTATGCATAGCAACCGCGTGGGACACAGTGCATAAAACAGTATCGTTCCTTAGGGCTATCCCTCTCTCTGGAAAATATTGATTTTGGTGGTCATGTTTTGACCGTTGAAGTTTTAAATCTCGACCTTTGATGACCAAAAGTGGACACTAATGATCTAGAAGGAATTTGACGAATTTATCCCTTCAAGTTTCCCATCTGTCGATAGGGGAGAATAAATGAAGTGTTTAAGACACAAATACTCTATTTATAGTATCCTATTTTTAAGGAAAGCATTCTTGACTTTCTCGTAGCTAACTACTTCCTCCATTTATTTTCTAGTGCTACATAGAGAAAGGGCAGACCTACTAAGGAGTGTTGAGATATAAAGTTGATGACCACAATTATGGAGAAAAGGGAAATTTCATTAACATAAATATATAATTCATTAAACATTTGATTAATCCCACCCGTAGTTGTAGTCCTTTTTGGTTGTTTGGATTGATATGGTGTTGGTGCTGTAATTTGGGTGGTAGACTGGGTGATGTCGGCAGTTCTGGGTGTTGTATTAGTGGGTCGCAGTCTATTTACATTTATTATATGGTTGAGTTGGTGGTGGCATAGGACAATTTTAGAGATTTGGTGGTGTTTTCTGCGGTTACCTTGACGGGGTTGGTTGTGAGGGTTGCTGGCTTGCAATGACAAATTGTTGTTGTGGTGAGTGAGGACAGCGGGGCAGTGCTGTTAGTGAAGGCGAAGGCATGATAATTTTCGAAGTGGGAGGCTGATTTTTTTTTAATTTTCAAAATTGGCTAATTCCAGGGGTGGGGGACTGGGGGTTTCCTAACGCATTTCCTCCCCTGGGTTTGAGAATCCGATGCCTGGAGTTTTGAAGGCGGATCCCTAAGTTTCATATTGTTTATATATTCAAAAATAAGCATCAAATATGGGTTCGGATGATTTTAAGCTCAAACTTGAAGGTACAAAGAGCCAAACTAAATGAGCCTCAGAAGTAATTAAAGAGGAGTCTCCTGGGTTTGAGGATAGATCCGTTGTGTGAAAACTCAAGTGTATGGTTCACCTGCATTAGTCTAAGAAACATATACTTATTTTTGCATTTTCTCCCTTTCTTCTCCTTTTCTCTTTACGGTCTTCTTTCTGTATATTTATCTGGTTTTGATTACTATACTGCAGGTCTGCTCTGTACTTCATTACCTGCTATTTCTCCAGAAAAGGTTCTCAAGTAAGTTATTTTTTTATCAGTGTCCAGTTTGATCCATTTTTAACTGCTTACTTTCCTATATATTTATCGGCAATTGGCGAATTGCTTTTTTCATATTGTCCCTTCTCTTTTGTTGTGTTTCTTGGGAAGGGAGGAGTAGATCACGATTTTTTCTTGATGGGCCCGTTAATATCGTAATGGTTATTGTTGGGGTCTATTCTATTGCAAGCCCAAAGCTCTCTCATGTATTGAGCAAAGATTACAATAATGTTGTTGTTTGGCTGTTTATTTCTCATTTGCTAGGGACCTAATAGTACTACTACTCTAGGTAGGTCTGTGTAGAATGAGTTGATGTGCTCTGCCTCTACTTCTTGTTGACTATTAAATTGTATGCATCCTTGGTTTTACTACCTGTTGGCTTTTGAGATTTGTCACTGGTACTAGGCGGCGGCTTCAGGTTTTTTTTCCAAATGAGTTTATCTTATTTTGCAGGGTGACCTACGAGACAACTTATATCTTAGACAAAATATTCTGAGAGGAGTTATGAGTATCATTAACACAAGGGTTAGTCACATCCATTCATTCTATTTAATATGGATCTGAAACTTTGTTTTTAGCAATCTATGCTCATTAGTTTCTTGAGACTAAGTTAGGTCAAGCACTCAGTCTTGAATACTTACTGGATTATTCCGTTATAGATCATAAATTTATCTTGAGCTGCAGGAGACTCACATGTTGGATGAGCAAGTGGTTATATTGTTGCCAGCAGCCATTTATGCGATATGTGTGGGAGTTTCTTTTATTAAAGATCGTTTTGGAGGGTTTACATATTATTGCAACGTAGATACCTCTGGGAAGGCAGCTCACTGGCCTAGAGTACTCTATGTAAGTGATAATATGTGTTAAATATGTCCGAGCTTATTTTTTGTTGCAACTACGTTTATTCATTAAACTAGGTGACCGTGCAAAATGCACGGGGTATGTCGTGTGTCGAAATAGTCATGAGTCTTGATTCCTTCGTCAAAGTAGTGGACTTTATGTTTATTTCTTCTTCGAGATTTAACCTTTTTTGCTTAAATTTTGGTTATTTATTTATTTATTATTATTACATGTATAAGTAGTGTATTTCAATATATATATTTATATTTTAATGAATATTGATTGCTTTAGAAGTCAAAAATATACTTCCTCCGTTTCTAAATAAGTGACACACTTTCCTAAAATGGAAATGTCACAATAAGTGACACCAAGCTCAAAATAGGACATTTTAAATGATAAAGTTACATGATTACCCTTATTCAACAATATATATCTAATTGTTTATTTAGTTAAAGTACCCTTTCTCTTTTAAATTGTGGTCCCAACTTTCTCTCTCTAACCTCCTTGGTTTCCCCCACTTTCTCTATGTTCCACTTATTTAGAAACGGAGGAAGTATAAGATAATATGTAGATTTCCTGATATCTTTTGTATGAGTATGGTGTTTTAAATTGGTGAATAATTAATAAAATATTATTTACGTAAATTTGTCACACAATAGTTACGTACATTTACTAATTTTATCTAGTAAATTAGAATAGCAAATACAAAGTTGACACATCTCATTAAAAAACCAATCATTTATCGAGATAACTTATACTACCTCCGTTTTTATTTAATGACTACACTTTCCTTTCTAGGAAGTTTAAAATTAATGGCTACACTTCTCCTTTTTTCCTTTATTAGTAACTTTTTCTCTCTATCTCTCTCCTACCACTTTTTCTTACACACTTTTACTCACTCACCAAAGTTTTGCCTAAGAGTCCGTGAAATGAGAAGTGTAGCCATTAAAAAAAAAACGGAGGAAGTACATTTAATTGGTGTATAGAGGTTTAGTGAAGAATTTAAGTTTGATGGAAAAGTTCAGATGATCTTATATTTGATAATTGATTTGCTTTACTCCCTCATTTTCTTTTTGTTTATCCTACTTAGAATTTTGGGCGTGATTAGTTTACCAAATTTGTTTTTTATACTCCCTCAATATTTGTACTATTCACGCTTGCTAATGCATATCTTTTCCCATGAATACCTCTTATCCACATGAAGTTGATGTTATAAAGCTATACACTGGCACGAATCAAACTATATCCCACATGACTATGTTTTTCTTGACGTAGAAATAATATAAGGTGGTCAAAGAGTACAATGTGAACAGTAACAAAAGTCAAAACATCTCTATTAAATGAAACGGAGGGAGGATAATATTTCCATTGTAAAATAGTTAGCACCATTGTATAGTGTCTTACAGCTTCTAGTTTGATTGTCTTTGATGATTCATATTTTAGGATAAACATAATCCTATGGGATTTTGTTAATTTCGTTTCAATGGACAGTATTTTTCTAAAATTGACTTTTCATCATTTTTACTTATTGATTCATGTGAAAAACCATGCGTTGCCAAGCGTGAAAACATAAATTGGTGCAACTATTTTGAACAGAGGAAGTATTCTTTATTAGTATTTTTCCATATTTTTTCTAGATTCTATTTTTCAAAATGGAGCTAGTATCTTCCCAGATTCTTTCAAATTATCTTCCCAGATTTCTATAGTAATTCTTTCACAATATGAAAAGTCAAACAATTTGAATAGTTTAATTGTATCGTTTGCCGACCGCAAATCATTTGGGGAATGAGGCTTAGTTTGTTTGTATTAGTTTAATGGTATTGTTTGATTGATTATTTTGTAATGGTCTTTCCTGTAGGGGGATCAACAAATGCATAAGGAATCTGATGAAGATTTTGATTGTTTTGTCAATGTCCTTGCAGAAATTAATATTGATTACCAAGACAAGGTACGTGAATATTTATGTGTCTACGGAGTAGAGTTTTGTGTGTATCGGAATAGTCTTTACTGTTTGCTATGCATTAATCACTATGACCTTGTCACTAAGATAGAGATCTAGGAAAATCTGCTAAATTCAACCATCATTAAGATTTGTAATAACACAATAGTAGAAAACATAAAATCAAGTAACAATACAATAGTTCTCATTACAAGACTGACTTGGGAATTGCGGAACTTCCTAGAAAACACAATCCAAATAATAGAGCAATTGAAATATTTACTGCTACACTTACTGTAGCTACTAAAGTGTAGAAACATGTCTTGGCCTCTTGACGCCCACAATCTTGTACCAAAAAAATTTAGACTTGGAGCTCTATAGCAGGTAAATCATAAACTCTATTACGATCTTCAGGATACTTTTCATGAAATTGTGCTCCTTGTGTTTGATTTTCCAAGTGCTGTTCCAGAAAAGTATTTGGAATGGAAATTCCTCCGTTGATTGGAAAAGTTTCCTATAGCGCTGTAGCTGCAGGGCTATATGCGGAATACACCCATATCATTACCTGGTGAACTAGAGATACAAGGGGCTGCTAGTAGTATTGATTGATGGCAATGAGTGCTTAGAGTATCAAAAAATGAGCTCCACAGGTTAGGGTTTCTTTTTCGATTGGGGTTTGAGTTGATGCCACGTTTTGCAACTGGATTCGGGCTTCTTTGCAGATTTGTATTTAGGTAATTGGTGGGAGTAAAATTTGATGAGAAAGGGTGTTTTTTTTTGGGGGGGGGTTGTGGGCTGTGAGATGTATTGGTGTAAATCATGAAAGTTGTTAGGGTTGAGCATGATGGCGGTATTTCACAGTAGCAAACGTCTGGATATGTGACTCTCAAGAGATTGGAGAATGTCCATAGAATCCTATTAATTCTCATCTAGATTTATGAAAACAACTGCAGGAAAACATATAAATTAGGATCCCCGACCCACTTATTAGCTAAGAAGTTTGGGTTGAAACATATGTTGCTTCTTTAAATTTAAATATCAGAAAGCTTATAGCAATAGAGATATAATTGCCTACTCTTACTGCTCCTATTATGATTGCTTAAGGAAGAAAAAGTTGTGTTCGAAAAGGATAACTAATATTGAAGAAGTATGTTATGGGGACCACTATCCATTACCAAAGACTTCTGCTTGACTACAATGGTCAGGCAGGACATGTACCCAACCACGTCTGGCAAGACGTAACATCATGAAATTTTGCTCCTTAATTTTTTGTGATGTTTAAAGTTTCATTGCAGCAGGGTTTTCTGATTGGAAATCCCTTCATTACTAATCGTTGCAATTTGTGCAATAAGGTGGAGGAATGTGTTTATTATCACTTCCTCTTTTGTCCTTGGGTTCTTTTTCTGTGGCCCTTAACTAAAATCTTTTTTGGTTTGAGCTCGGTCCTACCCGATTCCTCAAAAGATGCTTTTGTTGCATGGAAAAAGGTTGGTGTAGTGAGTTATGGAAAATTATTTCGTTAGCAATTTGGTGGTGCACTTGGAAGTAAAGAAATGAACCGATTTTTTTGAGGCTTTCACTTGACTTTCCTTAATTTTGTAGATAAATTGCTCCATGATAGATCGAGTGGTTGAGCCTTTTGTCATTAGCCCTTTTTTGTGAACGTGTGATACAAAGTTGGTGTCTCTTAAATCTAATTCTTTATTACTTATCAATAAAATAAGTAATTCTTCTTAATTGGTTAAAAATTGAGTAGTTAAAAGTTTGGTTTAAGAATCTCGAAAAGGCCATTAACAAGAATTTCCTGAAGACGTACAACACCATGCTGTCTTTTTAACTTTGTTCTTTTTTACTTATATTAACAAAAAAAGGTTAACAAATCTACAATGCTTCCGTTTCACAAAAGATTACTTTTACTTTTCACTCATGCCAATGTAAAAGTTTGCACATTAAAATCTCTATTCTCCACTTATTTATTTGTAAAAATAATAATTGATATATGAAATATACAGTTGAGACGAATCTAACAAGATCCGACATAACTATATTTTTCCTTGCATACAAATCACAAACGACGGTCAAAGTGTGATACGTTAATAGTGTCAAAACACAAAGCGTAACAATCTTTGTGAAATGGAGGTGGAATTACTGAATGAACTAGACCGAGTAAAATGACATAGTGCATGTTCCATAAGTAGTTCTTTGTTGACTTGTCTATCTCTGCGGTGATGGTAGACAGAACTGTGATCTCTATGTGAAGGTTGTTGATCCTTTATACTATTTGTTTCAACTATAGGCGTCGTTATCTTGCAACTCTCAAGGTGTTCGTCTGCCGCGGCAGCTAAGAGATCCATTGTTGAATGAGATGGAGAATGGGATCCTTCAAGTTCTCATGGATATAGAGACAGAGACGAACCTATCTGACATCTTTCTTCGGTGTTCGCTCTTGTCTAATTTTCTTTACGGCTCTTTTATAACAAGGTAATTCTTTTTCCTATATGATTTCTTATATGCTGTTTCTATGCTGGATTTGTTTAGAGAACTTGGCGTATGGCAATCATGCTTTAGGTAAGTGAAATACATACAGTCAATGTGTGGAAGAAAGTTTTTCTTGCTTTATCTTGAGCATATATCATTGCCTGTTACTTTGGTATGTTTTTGGCTGTAGTCTTTGCAAATGTTTTAATTTTGTTGACTGGAATGAATTGTTTTTACTATGCTTGTGGTGAATTGATTCTGAGATTTCTAAATTTTTGATTCCCCACCTGTCGTCTTGGATTTATAAAATTGAAAAAGAACAGAAAGCCTTGTTTTGAAGGCGGCTTGATGAAAAAACCCGAGAAAGAAATTCCGTGACAGTAGAAGGGCTCAATTCTGACAGTTTATGTTTTGGTGCGCTGCTGGGAGTTCGTGATGATTTGAATGAATAATGTTAAACTTTGGCCTATGGGCTGTCTAAAAGTAGAAATACTAAGCAATAATTAATCATTAATGACTCTAAATGATGTGAGTATACTTCTTCCATTCTGAAATAATTACTATATGTACCCTTTATGGAAGTTACTATTATTCACTACATAGTACATACCCATATTTATCAACTTTTTCCTCTCCCTTTTCTATTTTTTCACATGGTATTGGGGATCACTGGAGTATCTGTCTCCCACTTGTCTACCTTTTCCATTTCCTTAATATGTGTGCTCAAAGAGTCAAGGGCGGTATGTAATGATTATTTGAGAAAAAAGAAGTATATACTAACCAATCACAAAATGCTATGATTTTAAATAAATATGATGCTTTTTTCTGGAGTAAAAGAAGACCATGCTTCAACACCTACTGCTATATTTTCATCTGCGACAAGGGCTGGTGATTTAGGCTTTGGTCTCCTCACCTTTTCTTGCTATTTTTTTTAATCTTAACTAAACTTAACAATTTTTATGAAATTAATTTTGCGGCATTAGAAGGGAGACCTAGTTCATTATGAAGGGAACACCTTTAGATTTGAGACTAAGTCATTGATTGAGAAATAAAATTTCATGATGGTTGAGTCACCTAAGTGTTGCAAGTTCTCTGGAAAGTTGTTTGACTTCTTGTGCTTCACCGTCGCTTCTGGTTATTACTTCTTGCTTCTTTATGTGTGCGAGAGAGAAGGGAGTGGTAGGTTCCTAGATCTCTACCTATCCGTTTATTGGGCCACGTGCTCTGTGCTTCTACTTAAAGACGGTTAAAGAAGGTTGTATTTTTATTTCATTAATTTTTTGGTAAAGGACTCTATGCTTTAAACGGAGCGGAGAGATTCACTATCTTATGATTTTAGATCATAACTGGTACATAGACTTTGCTTTACAATTTGTTAATAGTTAAAATAAAACCCTAAAGATAACTAATGTCATTTAGAGTGAAAAATATCATTCGAAAATAGGCTATCTCAGTTAATATAATTTTAAAGATACAACTTTATACCTGGTTTCCATTCATATATATCATTCATTTTGATAAAAGAAACAATAATAGTAGGGGAAGAGTGATGGTTGGAGTTCTTTCTTCAATACTATCTTCACATTACCATTTTTTAAAAATATATGAGAACGATGTTGATAAAGTGCTATTGAAAGAGGAATGATGACATGTGGCTGGTTGCAACTCTTGCCCACACTTTATAATATACATAGAGATAGATAAATCAATATGGTTAATCAAAACGTGTGGATTTATAGCTACCTAGTCCCTCCGCTCCCTTTAGATTTTTATAACAATAGTTAAGAAGGAAGTACTACCGTCGAGAATCGATGAAACAAAATAAAAGGTGAAAACTTTGAGAATAACAAAAGGCAAATTCTTTCTACCATAAAAATCCCTCTCTAATCAAGTAGGGCAAAAATTTGAGAATAATTTCTATAAGCAACTACTCTTAGCAATCTCTCCTAATTATATCTCTCCTAGTTATCTCTCCAAACTGGAGTAATTCTCAACTGAGACCTCTACATTGGAATTGGCACCCAAACCCTCTTTATGTAGAGGTTAGGAAAACACTAATCCTAGTAGAATAGGAAAAACTAACAAGATAATATTAGGAAACAAATATTATCTTAGCTTAGGAGTTAGGACACAATATTATTCTAAACTTAGAAACAAATAATATTATAGTCCTCCTAGATTACGAATAAAGAAAACAAGATTAAAAAAAAGCAAGAAACCAGATACAAAATAACTGCAGCGGATGCGGGTTGTGACGGGTTCCTGCCCTGATTCCCGTTTTCTTTGATCTTTTCCTCCACGTACTTTTACTTTGCATGAGACCCGCAATGTTTTCCCGAGCCCACTAACCGTTTTGGACTCGTTGGGCTTGCAAATACCCAACACATATCATGTAAAAAGGAAAAGTAAAAATAGCAATCTTCCATATAGTGCTAGAAATTATTTATTATATATTTCTTGTGCTATTGCAATTCTGCGGAGCTCATAACCATGACATTCTGCTTTCTTCTCTCCTCTTTCATGCTGTTCATTATCAACCAAAATTATCGTTGATGTTGTCTGCTGGTTGTAGCTAATTTTCCCCATTGCACATTTTTAATCTGGTTTGCATTTTCTCTATGGTGTAAATTTGATGGTTCTTTCTGCAGACTGAAAGACGAGATGTCGCCTTTCCGCGCAAAGCTTGGCGAGTGTTTGTCAGATTTACTTGAATCCTCTGTTTCAACAGTTCAAGGACTAGTGAGGGATTTTAAATGTGATGGTTTTTGGAGTTTAAACCCTATCTTTCAAGGAAATCACTCGGTTGTTGTCTGCTTCAAGAGCTTTGTCACCTGCTTCATTTTCATCAGTGGTGGAGAAGAATATACAGTTGATCCTTTAGTGCGTAGTTCAATAGTTCCTTGTATTGAGAGGCTTTTGAAGGCTTTTTCTAGTCTGTACCTAGAATTCTCTAATTGTGACAGAAATCTACAAATAGAGACTGGCTCCTCTAAGGCTTCCGGTTCTAGCTCCCCAGATGATAAGCCCTTCTCATTCGGTGGAAGCAAAAGTAGGTTGATAGACATGGAATTGGATGTGGCTGATGAGTCAAGTGATGTTATTGGCAGGGCACCTGGGGCTGGGACTTTTCTTGCTGGCTCAAGGTTTAAATTGGACATGTTGTCACTAGTTGCGGGTTGTTTCTCAGTTTTGCCTGTGGCTACGTGGGATGTTTTGTTTGACTTTCTGAGCACTGAAAGCGATTTCAAGGTATCTTAAATTATGCACAGTATACAGTGCTAATGCTTTCCCTGCAACACTGAGAAGTTTATGCAGTATTTATTCTCATGTCATTGTTGATGTTTTGAGCAGGAATGTGAAAATATCTTGCACAGCCTTTGCCAAAATCCTCACTGGTCCTCTGTTGTGAAGCTGACTAATTTGGTACTCTTATCCTTGATATTTTTATGTACATTACAAAAGAAAGAATGTGTACGCCTTTATTTCTTGCTTTTATAAAAAATCTTACTCTCGAATGGTATTTAAGTCTTGAAAATCGTAGTGAAATTGATAGAATAGAGAACTTGAAACGGTCAACCAATGTCTACTTTTAATATTGAAAGTGAAAAAAAAACTGTATCTTGGGAGAGGGTTCACTAACAGTTATTTCTGAACTTCTTTGGGACAGGTTGCGTTGGTGGATGAAATGATTGAGCTGAAAGTGAGCCTAAGGCTTCACTGCTTTGATGTCCTCACTACGATTTCTTGCTTGTTAAAAACCTTGTTATCGCTTCGTTCTGGAAAACATGAAATTGGATTTTTGTCTTCAAAGGAAAGCAATGATGAAAAGGTAAGAGTTCTTTGTTCTTTGCCAGAAAACGTAATTTGATACTTACTATTTGAATGAATTCTTGCTGGCTTGACGACCTACTTGTTTTTGTTGCAAATTCTCCATTTTCTTACATTGGCTCTGTCACTGGAGAGCATAATGCTTTTTCGTCTATGGCCTCCCTTTTACATGTGAAAAAGAACCCTATCTGCTCTTTATTAACCTTCTATAAATATTTCGAGTGCAACTCTTTTAGTGCAATGCTTGCTGTCTTTTATCTGCTCTTTTATTAACCTTCTATAAAATTTTTAGTGCAACTCTTTTATCAGAAGAAGTTTGCGCTTTATGGGAGCTGATAGATACTCAGGAGATTAAATGGAAAATATTTACATTTCTGTTGTTGCTCGAAGTGAAATTTTGTTATATATACTCTTCTTCCTCTTCCTGGTTCTTCCCTTTTCTCTCCTCGCTTTTCTTCCTCCCATTTTGCTTATCTTTTTTGGTATTTATTTTATATATCAATGTTTTTTATTAATTATATTAATATTTCGATTTTTACTGTAGTTTCAGGTGAAAACATTTTTTTTATACCACGATAGGATCCATTTAATAAAGGATCATATGTTTTGCAACTTTCCTTTTTAGTTTTATCATTGCATAATCTAGTTTTTTTATCGAGTGCATCTATATAAAAAAGTGCTTTTTCTAGCACTGTAATTCTATTGGCAAATTCATTGCTTAAGCTGTTTTTTTTATTCATTCGTATAAATCCAATTATTGTATAGTTCATCATCATATAAGAATTTTTTCTGTCGTATCCAAAGAAATCTTTCTTTGTATCATTTGGTTTACAACTTCGTGGCCCCTTTTCACGTTCTGGGTACTGGAAGAACTGTGTAGGGTGAGGTGAAGACTTCTTTCTTCTTATTGCATTGTCAGTGTAACAAGTCTATTTTGGGCCTCCATTACCGTAGGCCTAATAAGGCGTTTCTTTTGGTGATATGGGCGTTTTTCTAATTAGACCTCCTCTCGCACATCATGGCGGCAGATCTAAACTTCACAAAATATTAGATTCCCATACCAGTTGTTGGAGGCTTTCCATTTAAGTTTGTGCCAGTTACAACTTACAAGAAAAGAGAAATTGTTGTCTGTTTTCCCTCTTGTTTCTGTTTCCTAGGAGATTTGTAAGCATCTCTTAGCATATAAATCGATTTCTCACCAATCATTTAGATTAACTCCAGTCGTTTTAAGATCATCACGGGGAACAAGTTAACAACAAGAACAAAGGACCTCTTCCTCAGCAAAATGGTACAAACAAGTTATCTTTTAGTTTATTTTCTCCTAAAAGCAAGTAAAAGCAAGGGATATGATCGTTATACTTGTTCAATTCTTTTCCAGTGGAACAATGGCCTAGTTAGGTTGAATTTAATGTTGGTGTGTGGCTGACAGCTTTTTATGAAGTTGGTAGGTTGTGGCAGAACCCAAGGGTTGTGACAGGTGTTGTGCCCCTGGCCCTCAAATATAGTTCTTACCTCGAAATAATGTATATTGTAATTTCATATACTAGCACATGATATATTTCAACAAAAAATTTCTTCAGTTTCAAATTTTCGTTGAAGCATCGTTTGTATACTTGATGCATTATTCTCAAATGCACCTGTTATATGTGACTTCTGAAATTTTTGGGGCTAGGTACAGGGTGTCCTTGTCCATACTGTAGGGTTTTTGAGGGAGGGGGCCGGGGGGGGGGCGGCGGTTGTTATGGTAGGTTTCCCCTTTACTCTAGCACTTAGATCCTAGAAAGAAATGTATGTGTAACGACTTTCTCCCTTCGAATTCTCGATAATCATTATATGGACATTGTCCAGCTGGGCCGGCGGAAGTTAGTCCCCACAAATTGCAAGTCCTTTATTTTGTTAACTTCATGTTCCTATCACGCTAACTCTTATGTTTTTTACCCTTTAAGATTCTTGACTTTGAGTCATGGGTATGGACAAATGACACTTTGATATAAAATGAAAAAAAGGAAAGTTTCCTAAGTTGCTGACACTACAAAACATACTTGTGTCTTGCACAAGTACTTGAGTCTGAGTGACCTAGGTTCTTTTCCTTCTTTTCCGTTACCTCTCTCCTTCTCTCCACCTTTGCTCTTAACCCTTTCCTCCACTATCACCGCTCTCCCTCTGTCAACTTCAACTCTCTACCTTTACCCCCTTTGTCTCTGCATGACTTTCCATTGCCCGTCTTTCTCCTTTAGTGACCATTATACTGCTACAAAGAAGACCAAAGTAAACACAACCCTTTAAAGAAGCTACCAAATTGCAAATGCATCTCTTCCTCCACCATAAAAGATAACATAATTCAAGGCCCCATTTGGAGGATATGAGAGATATGATTGATATACCAGGTTTAGTCGTTTAAACAACAAACCATTCACCTTTTCTTTTATGTGATTTTTAAACATCTCTTCCTCCACCATAAAAGGTTACATAATTCAAGGCCCCCTTTCGAGGATATGAGAGATATGATTGATATAGCAGGTTTAGTCCTTTGAACAACAAACCATTCACCTTTGTGGTTCAAGCGGTTAACTATATGTGCTCCGCAGGTGAATTTTGATACATATCTTCCTCCACCATAAAAGGTAACATAATTCAAGGCCCCCTTTGGAGGATATGAGAGATATGATGGTTTTAGCAGGTTTAATTTTTTAACCAAAGCAACAAAATTCACCTTCGTGGTTCAAGTTGTAAACTTTATGTGCTCCGCAGGTGATTTTGGTTCCATATAGGTTCGTTGTGGATCTGAGGGGTGTGTTTATGCATGTGGTTTGGGGGGGGGGGTTAGGGGAGTTGCTTACGGTTAATTTTTGAGCCTGACTTAGCCACTTCGTTTTGAGGCTTGCATTATGGATTCCTCCAAATTTGGAGTTTGTGATGCTACAAGTTTGATATCGAAGAATCTGGTGCAAAATAATTGGTTTATAAGATAACTAATTCTAAGTGCTCTATCCAAGAAAACAAATCTTTTAAGGCCCGTTCGTTATCATTTTCTGTGTTTTCAGTTTTTTTGAAAACCAAAAACGATAATTTGGAAACTAGAAAAAGTAGTTTCCACTTTTTAGTTATCAGTTTTCAAAATTAGCATGATTGCTATCATTATGATCAAGTTTAAGTTTATAATACTAATTATATCATATGATTCTAAAATCATAAAAACTGGAAACAGTGATTTGGGTTTTGTGTTTTTTATTAGAGGTCCAGCGGAGAAGCAAAGCACTACTCGTTGCAGTGGGTGGGTTGTTGAACTAATGGGTTAGATTGTTATGTGAATGGGCAGTGGGCAGTGGGTCATGGTTCTCTTGAGGTGTTTGATAGGGAGGAGGAAAGTGAAATAGTGGACTGAGGAGAGTGAAACGGTGAAGGTAAGGAGGAGAGAGGAAATAGAGTTTTGATTTTTTGGTGGGCCACATTTTTTGCTGCCTACTACCGTCTTTCAGGTCCTTTTTAAATCTATCCGTTTTAAAACCCTGGGTTTAAGTCTTAATGTGATCTGTGACCAAGAGGTGAAAAAACCAGGTTTTGAAATATTTACAACCCAGAAAGGATCACCCATTATTTGGGACATAGCTTTAAGAATGGTAATATCATGTCAAGAAGAGAAAAAAACAGTTGTAATTAGCTATTGTAGGTAATATCATCTTGAGAAAAAGAAAAGGCAGATTGAATAGAGATACTGGGTAAAATTTATATTGAAGAGGATGGGAAAAGTAAATGTGACAATTGATAGTGGGTATTATTGTATTGAGATAGGAGCAGGTTAAGATAGTAGACAACTTCAAAAAGATGCTGGAAATCTAATTGGGACAAGTTAATTTAGACAAAAGGGAATCCTTTGAAGGATGGAGGGAGTATGACGAGCAATGACGTGCTTATGGTATTATTTGAAAGAAGACATCCTACCTTGCAGACCATCTTTTATTCATTGTAAAGGGTAGGGGAAGACCTAAGATGACTTGGATGAAGGTAATTGAAAGTGACATGAGGCTACTTGGGATCGAGGAGAGCATGGCGTTGGATAGAAGTGGGTGGAGGGGCAGTATCCATGTGGAGGAAGGGGTGTGATTACTGCATTTATTTGCATTTATTTGTTTTTCTCAATTGTGTTGGCATTTAAAACCTTTGAAAACCTCTTTTAAAACTTTTTGGTGTAAACCTTGTTTTTCAAAAACTTTTTAAAAATTTCTTAAAACTTAAACCCTTTTAAAAACTTTTTATCACTCTTGTCGATGCCATCTCCTTTGGCGACGGTTTCGGTTGACGATTCATGTTAGCCGACCCCAAATCACTTTGGGAATAAGGCTTAGTTGTTGTTGTTGTTGGCTTCTGAGCTTTTCTCTGCTCTGGCAAGTAGGATGCATAAGCTTACTGAGAAAATTAGCAGATAGTTAAATTAATTCACAGCAGTTGGCATCTCTTTAGCAATATTATCACAAACGTCTAGCACAAAGTGCATTATGATTCTTGAAATAACTTTGCTTGTGTTCTGGAACCATTGGCATTGTGTTCCTTACAGCATTGGTTAGAGATGTTTGGTGATCGTTATCTGATTAAGATTTATAAGCTGCAGTTTCTGTTTTTTGCTTTCATCAGTGTTAATGTCTTTGAAGGTACTTATGTTAAAATGATTGAGATCAAAAATATACTTTGACCGCAGAGTTTGATGCCAATTGGAGATATGTTGAACAAAGTTGCCGAGTCAAACTTACTTGATTGGCGTGGACGTCGAAAGCTGGTAGATTGCATTTGTGATTTAATCTGTCTAAATCCTCTAATAGGCCAGGTAAATATCATTTAATGACATCCAATCATATAATTAACTTTCAGGAAGAATCTTAAGGATGTATTTTATGCAGAAGTGGATGCTAATTTTATGTGGTCTTCTTTGTTTATTCTCAGCTAGCTTCGGGGCCTTCTTTATGCATAGGCCATGCAGTAAGAAAATTTAGAGAATGTTATCTTTGTTTTTAGAATAAAACATACTCCTTCAGTATAAAATAAATGAAACATTTGATTTTTATGGTCTTTAAGACATGCCTCTGACCATTAGTATAATTAATTACTTGCTCAATGATGTATAGTTTTTCTGATATTTTGGAACTATCCTTCAAGACAAATCTATCAAGATGGCACTTTATAGCTTCCTTATAAAAACTTGGTACTCTACTTCTAATATTTCTAAACAAAGGATTGAAAAGCGATAAATGTGATTAAATATTGTAAAACAATAATTTATGATTACATAATTTCAAAAATACTTTTCATATTGTTCTAGCTTCCTTCAAAATACTATGCTGTATATCTATACATAGTTGTACATTAATTTGTTTTGATTGATTTAAATGTAAATATCTTGGGGTAGCCATGTGTTGCTACTAGGAATCAACCACATACTCACACACATCCTGCCCGAGTCTTTTTTTTGTTTGGCTGACTCTAAACTGTTGTTAGCCCTTAATACTTCTTGTGTCTTCTTTTTGACAGACAATGATCCAAAGGTTGTTGATATTGCTGAAGGATCCTGATTATCGAGTTAGGTTTATTTTGGCTAGGCGAATCGGTATACTTTTTCTCACATGGGATGGTCATGATGTGCTTTTTCAGGACATCTGGTGGGTTGGATGTTCTCCACCTGGTTACTATTGTTATATTCCTTATCTGTGTTCTTTAGTTATCATCGTCGTCTTCCCAAGTTCAATTGACATACAAATATACAATAGAATGATATGAAGAAAAGTACTTGTGTGAGTTGTTCTTATAGACTATTTGGTACTCTGCTATTTGATCAGTTGCAGTCCCTCTACAGCTTGCGCAAATTGTGGAGGATTCTAGGTCATGTAGGCAACGCACAAATGGATCTCATTTTTCCCTGAAGTTCACCTGCCTTTCAAAGAGATTGAGGCATAGAAAAATGATTGAATAAAGCATCAAGTATACATAATTTTTGATCTTGGGAGGCAAATTCTTTGTAGGATGGGTGTATACACAAAACTGGTTGTTTTGTTGTTTTTTCTAGTATAAAAAGAAAATACTAATGGATTAATCACATATTTTAGTAATTGGACTGTTCACCTTGGGAGGCAAATTCTGTACATTTAGCTCAAGTATGCATATTTATCATCTTGGGAAGAAAATTCTTTGTAGGATGGGTTTACACAGAAAAGTAGAAAACTTTTTTTTTTTTTTTTTGTAGTTTTTTCATGTATAAAAAGAAAATACTAATTTATCACATATTGTACTGTTCACCTTGCTGCTACATTTTTAACTTTCTTCTCTCTACCTTCTTTGATAAATGCTTCAAGCAAATACTTATATGTTGGCCTTTTTGTTGAAATTATCATAGCTCCAACTTTGGGCCGAAACTGATAATGTGTTCAAAAGAAAAACTTGTTACTGAAAAGGAGGTTCGGGCTGATGATTATTCCTCTCATCCGATCATGGAAACCATTGTCATCACTCTCATGCATATCGCCTTCCATAGTGAGAAATTGGAATCAGAGGTACTCTACAATGCTTTAGTTATGTATTATGATATTTTTGAACTTTTTCCCCTTCTTTTACCATGTGATATGAGTATCTGTGGCATGCAGGCGGTTTTCATGATATGTGCAATTTCTGCAATTGGTTGCTGTCAAAGGTAGTTACTTCTACCTTTTTCAAGTTCATATCCAGGTGTTAGTGGTCAGTGTCTTTTGTGACTTTAGTTTTTCTTCAGGGAATTGGTAAAAACAGTGTTAGATAATCTTGCAAGACAGCTCCATTATTCATGCCGGTCAAAGGTAATCTACTCTCCCCAGTCCCTAGTGGAAGTGATTTTTTTATAATATAGCAAAACTCCTGTAATTGTTGTTAAATTTTCCTGATTGACGGTTGTTTATTATATGCTCAGACATTTTTCTTAAGATAGGATGAAATGAAGCTTCGATATTCATCTTCTTTTGATTGTATATTATAATTTTTTTTTTACACTTTCCTGCAGTACCTGGAAGAACTTATGGGCCCAATCCTTTTTAGTTGGATTGCCTGTGGCGTGAGCTTATTTGCTTTTGTTCAGGTAAATATTGAACTTATATGTTTTTAGCCAACTGTGCAGGAATTTAGTCGTTTATCCTGTAGGGGGCATCTGTAGCATAGGCTCCACTCCTTTAGTTGTATATCGCTAAATAAATTCTCGATTATACCGAATTAAAAAATGGTACTACATTGTAAAGCTTGGACTTTGGCTCAAAATGCACTGCCAATGGTACTTATCTTTTCTTGATGAGCTCCATAGGATTATATGTGGTACCTTGAAGGCACGGCAGAATATTCCTTAGAACAAGATTGTGGTTGTGACTTTGGCAACTGGCATGCAGTGATTGCAGTCACATAAGTAGCATCTCAGGAATGTTTGTCAAATGTCACAGTGATCGCAGTCTGCATTGACAATTAGAATACTCCAACTTCCTTATCATAAATTATAACGCCCCCATAAAAACAGACTGCGATCACTGTGACATTTGAATCTCACACTCAACCACAAAAAGAAAAATAGATTAGATGAAATTCGGAGAAAAATAAAAAAAGGGGCTCTCGAATTTGTGTTCGTTGGTTTGTCCATACTTTTTTTTATCTATTAGAAGTTGCGTGTTCTGTAACTGCCATCTGTTTACACAAAGGTAAGATAGAAGGTTCACTTTTACTGTTTTATTGCAGCCATCTAACCTTGTCAATTGCCTATGCTCACAGATAATGGATCTCTTTGTTCTAGATGTCGAGCAAAATCATTTTCTGCTCTATTGTTGCCAATGGCTTCTCCCTGCCCTTGTCTTGCATGGTGATCGCTCCAACCTTCAATGTTTAGCTGAGGTAACTTGTCTACAATACCTTTTCCCCTTATTACTCAAAATTTTCAGTTACTCACTGCTCTGAGTTGTGTGAAACTTCTTTCTAAATCAATTTGATTCTCACTACACCACCTTTGTCTTGTTGTTCCTTTTGTTTTCTCTCGTCGTACTTCCCTCACTTCCACTTTTGCAGTTTGATGTTTAATCTCTGTAACCTATTTCTTTCTTTTCTTGCTATGACGGTTCCTTATGATGGTTCATGTTAGCCAACCAGAAAGCGGTTTGGGACTAGAGCTTTAGTGTTGTTGTTGTTGTGCTAGGAGGGGATACTTGTGCGGGGTGTGGGTCAAGAGGTGTCTCCTCAGTCTCTTTCCAAAAAGCTTTTGATCAATCATGATGGAACTTGTTTGAACTTCTTATGCATTCCCTTTCTTCCCCACGTTATTTCAAATTTGTGAGAATGATGTATTTGTTTGATGCTTCTTTTGATGCTTCTCGTGCATGCCTTTGCTCGATCATAACACATAACTTTCTTCATGAAAGCAGCTTACCCGGCAATCTGTACCAGTTCTGGTTCGAAGTCACTTTGTTCCTGTTTTTTCTATCTGTATGGTGCTGTATTGTAGCAAAATGACTGGCTGGGAAAAGGGATCAGCTGCACTCCAGAGCAGAATTCTGCACTTTGCTGAGATTTCTGAGGATGAGAGGGACATGCTTATAAAAAAACACATGGTTGGCATTTCTCTTTTGCAATTTTGTTTATCTGGGCTTTTTTTTTTGTTAAATCTTTTCATGTCATGCTTGTAGTACTCACTATTGAATTAGAATCGCTCTTAGGCATATTGCTGGCCTATTACGAATAAATAAATTTATAACCCGGCAAATAGTATCGTCAAGCAGCTCAGCAGTACTGGTGGACCTCATCTTGCCTACAGCATCATACTTGCTTATGCCAGAGCAGACTAAGGTGTTCCTTGTTGTACGCTGAGTTGCTAATAAAATCTTGGGGTCCCATTCCAGAAGTATGCTGGAACAGACTATCTACCTATACTTGTGGGACTTTTTATTTTATGATATCTACCGAATTACATGCATATCTGAAGACAGAACTTTTGCTTCCTTTACAGGTGGAGACATAGCATTAGCCTTAATTCTTTTGTTATGTGAAAATCAAACCCAAAGTAACGGATTCATATTTAAAATGGCAAAATTCGATTACATTCATGTAAATAAAAAGAGTACTCCCACCAACAAAATGTCATCAAAACTGGTGATATTCTTCCTTTATACCTAAAAAGAACAAGATGATTAACATGACGAGAAAAGCATATTTTCATTTAAATGAAAAAGGTGAAACTAAAATATTGATATCTCAAAGCCTCAAAGATGGTAAAGTTATAGTACTACTAAAACCTGTAACTTCCCTACCTCTTCCCATGAACAAAAAAACACTCCTATGCCTCTCGTGTAGAAAGTTTGAGACAAAGTAATAAAGCATACCGCTGGGGTTCGAGTCCCACCACATGGATCCTGCGTGATTTGGACTGACTATTTTAGGGTTTATAGAAATGTAAAAGAAATACTCTGTTACAAAGGGACTTGGGTTAAATATGAGTCAGCAATGAACCTTCAAAGAAAATTCATAAACATATGAAACAAGAATGGATCCTGGGGTGAAGGTGCGAATTAGGCCAATGAGCCATGATATGCTAATATGGTCCTTACTCAATTTCAATTGGTATTTATATTGTAATAGAACAACCAAGCAAATTCTTTTGGAGTTCCAATTGTTCTGATGTTTCATTGGACTTTCTGACTACTCTAAATTGCATTGTATACACCACTGTGATATGAGTATCCTTCTTTGCTATGAATTTCAGTAATCTCTTCCATCTCTTAGCGAAGAAAAATTAAATTGTTAAATAGCATCTTCTAAAATGCCAGTTTTCTATTACGGACTTAAATATCGGTTGCTTTCTTGTTAGCTATCTGCATTACTTTTTCTTTTTGGTATGATTAATTATGTTATGCATGCTTAGAATTCACAGATATTTCTGTGCAACGTGAGGATACTTTCATGACATTCTCATGTACTAGACTTGATATGTCAGTGATAAAGATCGTCTTCAACATAGTTTGCGATCGTCAGTACTCTTAACGTCTAATGAGGAGATATTAGAGGATTGGAACAGCTTGATCCCATTAGGTCTTGGTGAGGCGTGAATCGTGATCCTTACTAAAACTTTCTGGCTTTTTAGGATTGGGATAAGGAACTTCTGATTGGAAGTCTTCTTTGTAGCCCTATAAGCACATATCGTTTGTTTTGTCTTTTACCCATCACCTTTCTTGTGTAGGGAACTTTGCTTTAGTTTTTTATTCTTTTGGGGGGGGAGGGGGGTGGTTGTTAAACATAAAGGAAAAATATATAATGTCAAAGTATAGATTGTTTCTTCTTGTCTTTTCCAAGTAGTTAATTCACTGATCCGGGATCAACTGATTATATGTTTCTCTAGTTGGGGCGGGCCACCCATTGTCTAGATAGCTCTCCCTCCCAACCTTCTTTTCGGGTCTGTCGACAACCCTCTTATGTAACTTCTTTGTGGGGGTAAAGCAGCTGAAGCTTTTAGGGGGTACTCGATTTTTCGAAATTAAAGGGAACTGGGTGTTTTCGTATTTTTTTTTTTCGCTATTGCTTGGAGGACTTCTTGTACTCCTGTTTTGTACAATTTCTTGTGAATTAATGTGAAACATATATTTTAATCTTATTAAAAGGGAAAAATGAAACAACACTTGTATTATGCTTGTTAATAATGGAAATGAGTGTTCTACTGATATTTTCCTTTGCTTTTTACCTTGTCTCTGCAGGTTTCTATAGTCTGCCAAGTCCTGTGTCTTGCTACTTCTGCAGCAGACACTATGGTCCCTTTATTTTCCAGGGAGATTGTTGAACTTGCAGTTCGGACAGTAATTGATGGTTTTATGGAGCTGTAATATACCCTACCCAAGTTAGTTCTGTGTATTTGCCGGTCTCATTTAATTGTCTACTAAGTGAATTTATCTGGGTCATCTCAGTGACAATTATTCTTCAACTGAGGGTGTTGTTGACAAGATTAATATTTTTCGTCGTGATAGAGTATTCATGGTATTCCACTTTCCTCTTTCCTTTTGTTAAAAATTTTACTATCTAATTTCTTCGATCCGATTTTTTTTTTTATATATTTATGATAGAGATGCATCTACTTGTTATTTCTTACTTTTACACTTCAGAAAAGCACAAGGTGTCCAAGTATTAAGGCTTTCCTGTGTGTCTATCGAAAACTTGCAGCTTTTGGTTGAGTTGCATTACAAAATAACTGCTGCTGTTAATGAAAGGCATAGGTCACACCGTTTAGCAGGAATTGAGGTGCTCATTAGCATCCTTGGCCATAGAATAGCTGTTCCAAGCACTTCTTGGTGAGTTCTGATAGTCTTCACCATTTTCATCTGACAAAATTTTCCACCTTTCTGAATCATGACTTAGCAGCTTGCCTGCTGGGGTTTATTTCTGATGTTAAATTTTTTCCTGTTTTGACTTTTCAGTTACCTGTTCAACTTGGTCGGTCAATTTATAAGCTCTCTGGCTTTACAAGATCAATGTTGTCGTATGATTTCCACTTTGCTCAAAATGTTTAAGACTAATCCTTCCAGAGAGACTACTCACGTTCTTGGCGAACAACTTCAGGTTTTATCTTTCTTCCTTTTTGTTTGACTTGTTTCCAGGAACAATTGTTCAGTGTAAGAATGATTTTAAAACTTAATGTATTCATGTCTGTATGCTGTTTTTTCTTATAACAACTAACAAATAGTAGGCCCTTTGACAAAGATTGTGCTTTTAGTTTATATATAGGCCGAATTTTTCGAATAATATGTGGATGGGGATGTTTGGTATGACTTTTGGATGGCTTTTTCATTGACTTTTGACTTCTTCATAGAGTCAAGTAGCCAAAGGAAGTGCTTGGTAAATGGCTTTTTGGGTAGCTAGAAAGCTAGCTTTTCTGCCACTTTTTCTCAGAGATTAATAACAATAGTATTTTGACCACCCCCACCCAAAAAAAAACAGTCAACAAGATTTTCTTTCTTGTTTTTTGTTTTAGAGAAGAAGTGGAAATTGTAGGAAAGTACATCACATAAGGACTAGGAGTCCCCTAGAAAGTAGAAACTAGTAGAAAAAATTGCGCGCCAATCACATTGACCAAACATCACATAAAGGTGAGCCCAGATTTCTCTTGGAGGCATGAGACTGAAGGGGCAAAAAAATGTCCATCTCAATTTTATGCTTTGAGGGGCTCTGTATTACAAACTCCCATTTGGCTTGTTTCATTTCAACTACGTTATTCTCTTGAGGAGATCGTCTAATTTTTCTTATATGCATTTCCTCTCAAGCCTAAACAGAAACTCTAGTGGTATTTGAAGTGTTTGTAGCTTGATGCATTTATTGCTCTCTGCAGTTTCTGGTCTCAAAATTGGTAGCCTGTTGCATACCCTTGGGGTCTTATTCAGAAAATTCATGTACGCCTTCATCCCAAGTCTTATCATTGCTTCACCTTCTGACTGTGGATTCTGATCCTTATCTGCACGACTACATCCGAGTAAGCCTTTTCAACATTGTAATTATGTATTTTCTTTCTTTTAATGTCGGGTGTTTTTTTTCTTTTTGGGGGGGGGGATTGGGGTTGAAATGGTACTGTTTTAGCCTGATGTGTGATCGTAGTGTGTAGAATAGCTGATGTCTTTATAACTTTTTCTGGCTGGTGGGTTTCTTCAGTAGAGTTATAAAACTAGGAGATCCCCCCACCCAATGAGCCGTCTATCGAATCGTTGCTCTGAATCCATGATATCTTTTTTGGTAGATATTCTTACAAATTTAAATCTTAATTAAGTATATACAATATGTCTTGTCACTTATTCATGTATGTTTTACCTTTTAGTTTCTTTACTTGTGATTGGATATTGGAGACGCTGAATTTTTTGGCCTCTACAAAAATTCGTTACTTCTTCTTTGCAAAAGATAAGGAAGGGGAAAGCTCATGCCTGCATTGTGTATCACTTTGTGTCATCATTTCATATCTACCACCCCCCCACCCCCGGCTTTTGTACTAGGACTTGAACTTAATGTGCCTTGCCAAGTATTAGTAAGAAGCAATTGGTGAAAACTTTTGAGATCTGTGTCTTCTATTAAAGTTGGTTTGAGCTCTGTTTTATTATTTTGGGTTGCCTTACCCCAAATCCTTAATCTTTCTAGGAATTTGAACCGTTCCCCGAGTTAGAGATATTCGACAGGATAAGGAAATTCCATCTCGAATTGTGCGAAGGTTACTCACCAAGGGACCACTTTTTGAAGGTAGAATATAATCTACCTTTGATTTTCTCTATTGGTCAAATTTCTTTGTTCTGATGCAGACTTCTTGGTTTACTACTTGCTGAAATGATAAGTTGATTACAGTTTGTAAAAAAAGCATGCCACCTCCCGCCAAGATTACTTTTTTGGAGGTATGCTCTATGCTTTAGAGATTGTTTCCCTTTTTGCTGGTAAAACTTCCCATTTATTTTCATAAGTATCGTACCCTCGATGGCTCAGTAAATCTATTACCTAAAAAAATCATTTACTTATTATCAACGAACTCGAAAATTATTATATCACCGCTGAAGACCTAATACTTTAGCTATGCGATATCCGTGAAAGAAAAACTTGAAACAGATATGAGTAAGCTCTACCCCTATACACATCAAAGCTGGTTTATTTCTTATCAAGTGCACGGCCAAGTTGGCTCCAATGAAACCGTCCTCCATACTTGCACGATCCAACCTTTCTTCTTCCTCCTGTTCCATGCCATAAGAACATCTTAGGAGGATGAGGGTAAATCTTACTTAAGGTACATCATCTCGTCATAACTCGTCATAAACACATAGTTGCTAATGCGTGTTTATTTTTCATTCAATGTATCACTCTCTCCCACCATATCATGGTTGACTTAACAAACAATTTTGTCCCTTAACATTGTGAGCAGTCCAGTGCATTTTTCCTTGTATCTTAGTACCATTATGGTTCTCTATTCAATCTTATGTATTGAGCTTGTCCTGTAAATCTTGTTGAAAAAGTCTGTTCACTAATCCATACCAGCATTTCCTAGGCATCTCTAAATCTCACTAACAATACCAATTATCATTTGGGCCAAGTGCTACCTCAGTTTCATTCTCATTCTAACGCCTTTTCTTTAACATATTCTGCAAATACTAGCTCTTAAATAAAGATTTCTCCTGTAACACCCATTCAACTTCCATTAATGCTCATCAAAGTACTTCCTCCATTTAATAGGGATCTCTCAATCTCGGACTAGGATCCGTTTGGTTTCTATCCTTCATCCCTTTCACGAGAGGGTGATACTTACACTTGCCTTCTTTTATCTACCTTATATTATTTCATTTTCATCATCCCTTAGTCTAGTTTGTTGTACACCTCTTAGGTAAACCTTTCACTTAGCTCGTCGGACAACTTATATGGCGATCATCTTAGCATCCTTATAGTTTGCAAATTTTCTTCGTTCTTACATCTTTTCCGAGGCCAAGTAGCGTTCTCTTTTTTTCTTCCTTAACCATTGTTTCAACGTCCTCCACCATGTTGCATCGTTGTTCAGTTGTTCTCTTTTTCGTTTTTTGTTGGACCTCTTTGGTTACTTTTAAAATCTAATTCTTTTAATTTACCCAAGTAGAGTCAGGGTCTTCTTGGTCTGGACCACTCTTTTGGTATAAACTGTACATTACCTTCTTTTAAATGTCACTATCTTATTCTTGGGTAACCTTGCTTTTATTCGCTCTTAAACTTTTTGTACAAACATCTAATTGAGCAGTCTTTATTGAGTTGGTACACTCTGCCTTGGGTTAACCTTATAGTTAAGACTACTGCTTTTACCTGTACGTTGTATTTAGGGTAATATTCTCTGGGTCGCATTTTCTCCTCTTTGAAAAGTTATCAAATGTGTATCCCACATTCCCGCTTCTTAAACTGTGTGTTGCACAGAATCAGGTCATATGACTCCTTAACATCCAATATATTCTCTCCCCCTTCATTCTGTCTTCACATCTAACCTCCATGAACACTTAAAAACCATTGGGACTTGTCCATACATGTCCATTTGGACCTTCACCAATAACTAAATTTTTTTTGTGAGGAAAACCTTTAACCACCTTTTCTAATTCTTCCAAATTTGATTTCTGTCTTTACAATGAGAGGCCTATATGCACTAATGATTTTTCACAATCTTTGTGTCACACATGATCTTTATCCTTGTAATCCTATTTCACTAACATAACTATATTGTTTTCTAGCCTATCATCTAGAATAATACTAACTCCGTTTCTACTCTTATCTTGTTTTAATACGACTTATACCCTGAAGGCGTGAGTTGTTCAAATTCTTTTCCCTACCTACTTGGTTTGCTAAAGATACATAATGTTTGCATTTCTTTTCTTCGTTACATGGTTTGCTGTTTATGCAAGAGGCATGTGTTCCAAGATCCTATATACAACTTAGTTCAATTTCCTTCCCGATCTCCGTGTTGAGAACTTGCATGCTCTTGCTCATTTGGCACCACAATTGAGCAAAGGTGTAACCCGCCACTTTTGGGCTGCGACTTAGCAACCCTTGGATACTTACACTGCACTCGAGTAAGGGTGTAAGAAACACTTCCACAATCCTTGTGCTGTAAAATAAAGCAGGAGGCTGTATTTCCCGGATGGATTACATGTTTGAAAGAATATCATATTGGCCCATGCTCGTGGATACATTTATGACCACCTACCGCAACCCTCATCCTACCTCAACCTTCATCCTACCTCAACCCTCATCCACTTTTTCCGTGCGCTTGAGCGGTAGTGGGGAAGTAGGCACTCGTCAGAGTTAAATTGCGCAACTGATTATTTAAGAGCTGCTGTTATTTTAACGCTATATAGCCTAAAACATTCATCGCTTTGAGAAGTTCATGTTCTATTTTTGATATTGGTGGAACATTTGATGTTGTTGACCAATGTATTACTTTGTACATTTAGTACAAAGGTTGGTGGTACTAAGGGCAATTTTGGGAGTTTGTATTTCATTGTGCATAACAGAATACATTGTACTCCCTCCGTAACGGATTACTTGCAACGATTAGACATTTTCTACTCACACTTTATGTCAAATCGTTGCAAGTAATGTGTTACGGAGGTAGTATTTGCGAGATACACAAGATAGTGTTATGTTTTGACCCTCAGAATGTGCCTACAAAAAGTTATCAATTGATCAATAATCAAGTCTTAGATTTGATCCTTACATTATGCTTGAAACACAATCAGTCTGCAGTGTGGCCAAGTATGAAATCTTTTGGCCGACTACGAAAAACTTATATACTACCTCCGTTTTCCAAAAGATGTTACACTTTTTTTTCACGCATATCAAGGGAGCGATTTAATGGTGTAAACGAGCAAATTTTTCGACGAAATTTTAGGACACGCCATATACAATCTCATTCTTGGTTGAATTAAAATTTCGTCGAAAAATTTGCTCGTTTACACCTTTAAATCACTCCTTTGATACGCGTGAAAAAAAAGTGTAACATCTTTTGGAAAACGGAGGTAGTATATCGCTTATGGAGGAGCTTTGCTTAGATCAGTGGTGCACGGGCGAGGGAGAGTAGAAGAAAGGGGCCTAACTAGAGTTTTCAATTCTTTACTTCTGTGCTAACTCCATAGTGCTTCAAATGCTTGCAGTCTCCAAGCATTTCACAGGAAGTTACTTGGTGGGGAGGGCTTCTATGTTGCGGAGGGTAGTGGAAGCTATGCTGCGGGTAGTTGCTGGGAGCCTGATCTGGAGATTGTACAAGCTGTATGGTCCCTTGTTCGAATATGCGGTTCACAGGATGCAGATGCTCGAGCATTGGTGTCCGATCTCATTTCTAAGGTATCATTGTTGCTGCAGCTTTACGTCGTGTCTGTGATGTTCTGGCTGACTCTTCTGTCTCTATTGTAGGTTGGAATTGGGGATCCACGCTCAGTGGTTTTCCATCTACCTGGTAATTCAGTACATATACATGTTTGCCGAGCATCTGATGGAGATTATGTTTCTGAAACGAATATTGGGCTGGATTCTGTCACATCTGAAGAACTGTTGATTACCCTCATAAGGAATTTGAAGAAATATCTGATGGATGATTCAGTTAAAATAATTGATCTATCATCTAGAACTCTTCGTGTAAGTTTACTGGTCATCTGTTGATTCAGTTGTACTTTTGGAATTTTATGCAATCTGTTTGCTTCATCATTTTCGCTTGTCCTTATTTGGATAATCATTAATTAAGAAGACACTTTGCGTGCTCATTTGATTTTTCTGACTATCTATTGCTTATTGAATTTTTATTTTCTTCTTCTTTTTATTAGGGCATCCTTTCGACAGAAAGAGGCAGTAGAATTTTAGGGTCATTTGATTCTTATGAGAGATCTCTTATTGAGGTAAGTGTAATGTAGATATAGTGTTAAAACTTGTTGGACCTAATTGCTGTTTAGAATCTCAACTAATCTATATATGTAATTGCTGTTTAGAATCTCAACTAATCTATATATGAAAGCTGTCATAAGTTGAATTTTCTGTTTCAAGGTCTTCTTGTTCTTTGTTTCTTTTTTCATTATGTTTATTCAGATAATAATACCAGGGTCACATAATTCGATATACAATTCGATCTTGGAATTCGAAATTCGCTCAAAATGAGTCAAAAATAAACCAAAACCGACCATAATTCGATGTTTCCAGATCGAAATTCGTAGAGGGTTTACTGAATTATGTGACCCTGAATCATACAGCAGAGGTTACTGCTAGTCTACCAGTAGTATTTTATTTTCATTATTGGTTGTTATTATTATTGATATGGCTTTGTTTGTTATCATTATTGCTTTTTGGGACTGTAGATTCATTCGAAGGGAGTCAACATGCAGCTGGTAGAGAACATTTTACTGGATCTGCAGAAGAAGTTTACTGGTAGTTTTTTGTGTCTCAACAAATACTGATTAAATTATGACATTGTAGGCTGTGAATAATGCATATAGTAGATATTGCTAAAATTATATGTACAAATGAGCTTTGATTCGTAATTATTGGCTTTCATTTCCCCAATTTTAAAATTCTGGATTCTAGATAATTTCACACTTAACATTACATGTATGTACATCATAATACATTCTAGACCACAAACATTCTAGATGCCTTCATCCATGTTCCACACTACTCCATATACACAAGATTTAACAAAGACTACAAAGTGGTGTTGTAGATCCTTCCACCCAAAAACCTCAATATATGCTTTTGCAAGATCCCTCTGGAACTTTATAGCCTTCCCATGTCCAAAGCTTGGATGCCCACGTCAAAGCAGAGTGTAAATTCATAGCAGGGCCACTTGATGTATTCTCCAATTTCCACTTGGACGAGGTGAATGTTTATCTAAAGAGCTCTTATGCTAAGAAACCCTATATTTAATTCTTCTTTTTGTTTGCTTTTAAGAATTGAGGTGGTGCACTTTCCTACTTATATATAAGTTTCAGCAAATTTTAGTTCAGCTTAGCAAAAACCAAATCTTATAATAGATATTAGTTCTATTTGCCAAAAAAATAGTTCGACAAACTATGTTGAAAATCACGTATTGTATCGAACTCAGCATATTTGGGAGATATAGAGAGAGATTGAGGGAGTAGTTACAAGATGAGGAGAGACTAGATAGTGTGACTGTGATATATCTACAGCAACGAAATATGTTTTGGGTTCATGAATCACATAGCTTGCATAGCATTGGTAAAGCATTATGGGGTCTCACCTACAGGGCTTTTTGAAAAATTAAAGAGCACAATCAGTTGCTGCTGTAGTTCTTTAACTCTAAGATGACAGTTTGGTGGAGCAGTTTTATAATTTAATGTACATAGATCTCATTTGGAACTACTCCTGCGTTTTCCTCGCGGAATAGTCCGAAATTTGGTTCAGATTGATGCAGATATTTATGCTTTCATATGGTCACATCTACCTTTGATTTTTCTTGTTACTTATATATGTCAAATTACTAGCTGAAGGAAAGTTCTTAGAGGAGTCATCACTATGGACTACCTATGACAAAACATTTGAGTCTTGGATATGTCCTCTTGTTTACTCGTTGATTGGTTACTGCAGTGATGTCACTCTGAGGTAATTTTCTTACCTTTCGATGTCTGAGCGACTCACAACATTGACATATGAGGTGTTGCGTATTGTTTTCAAGTAAATTAATAAGAGTTTATTATGGTCAGGTTATGTCAAGATATTGTGTTGCTGAAGGCTGAAATTGCTGAACTCTTGCTGCCTAGTATCATGATCAATCTAGCTGGAAGAAAGGATTTGGCTACTGATTTTGGGAAACTTATCTCTGCCAAGGTTTCTGGCTCATTTGCTGAAAAATTCTTGATTGTTGGGTTTTTCATTGTTGTAGATTTTGTCATAACTCAATCACCTAAGCACCTGTGTCACTGTGTGTATGTGTACTACTAGAGCACTTCCAAGTGAACAAGGCTAAGCTCATCATATATTTGCAGTTTGTCTAAACTAAATGATCTCGAATTGAACATGCAGGTAGAGCAACATATACTTACAGACACGAATAAGCTGACCAAGTCTATTCAGGTGATGTTGGATGTACTGAATGAACTAAGATTGTGTCATGCAATGGAAAGAGCCGGTAGGGGCCGAATACCAAATAAACAGGAAAGTTTAAAGGTGAACACTCTTTCTTTGTTTTCTTTTTCCTATTTTTTGGTGGACATGAAAGTAGCAGATTATAGTAGGAATAGGATACCAAAGGTGACAGTGTACTATTATTTATTAGACCAGGAGGGTTGTGAGTAGTGAATAATTTCAACAGTTTCAAAGCCTTCAATAGTGCGAGTATTTAACTGTTGAAATATTCTAAAAAGCTTTTGGGTGGTCATGCAGGCTTCTCGTTCCTCTGGGCAAAATGCGAAATCTCGGGCACCTCTGAAGGTGCGAGCGTTAGCAACTGTAGACTGTACATCATTGATCTCCACGGCCCTATGGGAAAAGGTATGGTAATTGTGTATCTTACTATCTATACTAAATGCTGCCTGGAAGCTGCATTAGTTTCGTTAGAAAACTCCGATTCTTTGCCCAATTATCTGTCTTGTCTAAAAGACTCGTGTTCTTTGCTGATGATAAAAACTAGACCCTATGTTTTTGTATATTACACAGTTGTGTCTGAGAGTGATTAACATCTATCCACACCTGCAAAATCTAATAAAAATGATCAAGTCTATCTTTTGAACATGTTGCCAAGCCCAAGCAGAGTGGCTCCAACCTCCCTACCCAATAATAAGAGCCATAACCACCATCACCCAAAAGAAATTTTGCCTTAGGCTGGTTTTGATAAAAGTCAAGTACTGGCGATCACTAGGGAAAGTGTTTCTGAACTACTGGATAAAATTGAAGTAGGCATTCGTTCAGATTTTAATTCCAGTCGAACACCGTGATTGCTGTTACAGTGGTCTGTTGCAAACTGTATGGTGTGTCTCACTTGAGAAAAAGTTCCAAGAAAAGTAAGTTCAACTAAGCTAGTATGTAGAGAAAGGCTCCAATGTGCAGGTAAGTGTAGTTAATTCCTATAAAGGCTACCCAAATTCAATTCACAACTACCAAAAGTTGAGGTAAGTTCCTTTAAGTTTAGATAAGTTCCGGTAACACACCATTATTTTGTGGTGTCTCGTAATGGGTCGCTTGATGTGGCAGGATTTCCTCATAGCCGTATGGTCCGTATCAGCTTGTATCGGTCTTGTCTTGACTCCTTAGTGATCTGTGTTAGCCAATACATAACAGCCTCTAATACTCCGAAAGTCCGAACATGTCAATTGGGAAAGTTGAGGAACTGATACATAGACACTGGTGCATCGCGTATCTACCAATCTAGTTGCCTGATTAATTGCAAATGTATAGTCCTGTTACTTGTAATAACTGTAATCGTTCAAAATTCAAATAGGAATAGTACTGATGTCAATAGAAACTATAATGATATAATAGTAGCAAATGCGGTGGTAGTGGTACTAAAATTTGGTAAAAGAAAAGGAAAAGAAAAAGAAAGAAATTAGTATCTTCAGGATTTTAATGTTTGTGTGATATTTTTCTTTAGGCTTTATGCCTCTCTGATTTCATATTGAGAAGTATTGATCTTGTGTTTTGATAGGTTTATTGGCTTGACATTGATTACCTTGCTGTAGCAAAATCGGCAATCGTAAGTATAGATAATGATATATAAGGCCTTATTTTTTACTCCGTTTCTTATAGTTCTTACTCCTAGCTAATATTGCTGATTATAACAGTTCTGTGGGTCATATTTCACTGCTATGCTGTATGTTGAGCACTGGTGTGAAGATCATTTCAATAACCTTACTCTTGGAAAGCCTGACTTTTCCCATGTTGAAATGGTAAGTGGAGATTCAATTATACTGAGATACTGCCTTCATCTTTGTTGTGAACTGCACTCCATCCGTTCTTTTTTGATGGTTACTTTTTAGATTCATGTCTGTTTCTTTTTGATGGTTATTTTTACTTTGCTATTTTTGGCAACATTTTATTTATTATTAATTTACCTCAACCTACCCCACCTTATCATATGTTCCATCCTTTTTCCATGAGAAGGAAGTTGCCATCATCTACGGCTCCTTAAATTACCTCAAACCAAACCATCTCTCTTCTTCTTGCCTATATACACGTGTATAGAGTAACCGTAACGGGTAACCATCAAAATTAACTGAGGTTCTTATGTTTCCAAATTGGCCTTCAAGAAACAAAAAGATCCCTCCCCCTTTCTTATGCGATCAAAAAAGAATAAGGAACAAGTATAATGGATTTAGTGATCCCCTTATCTTTTACTTGCAGTTGCCAAATCATATTGAGTTACTGCTTTCAGCTCTCACACGGATCAATGAGCCTGACAGCTTATATGGGATTATTCAATCCCACAAGGTTTGTAAACAAAACCCAATCAGTTGCCTAAATGCTCTGTCTAGTGAGTTGTGGTTATTTGAGGAGAGTACATTGTCCTGCGGTCTTGGCTGATTGTATATTTGAAAATAATTTACACCTCGGCAAGTGAACATGTTAATTTTTTGGTTTTGTTTGAGCTTCAGATGTTTTAGCACATTTTCTTGATACATGTATAAGCGTTAACATTTTGGTTAGGTACTGCTAATAATTGAAAGGAAATGCAAACAGGCCATAAAGTAATGTTGACAGTCTTGACACGCGCAAGCATTATTAAAGGTACTAAAAGGGCAAACATTGTAATTACTTTGAGACGTACAATGAAGGCACCCTTTCCCTTATTTAGGTATGTAGGGAGTACTTTGCTGGATAGTTTGGCCTGCATCATATGTTAGATTAGGTCTTATTTGCATATCCTTGGAGGCAAGTGGCAACTGCCGATCATATAGTTTTCTGTGGTGCAAAAACTAATTTCATCTGTGAGCTCGAATCGTAATTGAATAGTTTATGGCTTGAACATTCTTATTGTGTTAGACTGGTAGTATATGTATGTAGCTCGTACATTTAATGAGGTACGCAATATGCTATATATTTGCAATCTGAATTCTGATTATATACTGGTTTCTTGAAGAAGAGGAAAACAATGAGAGTGTTCATATGTTTTTTAGAAGCTTTTATCATCTCAGAAATGTTCCCTTGATCCCTTGCATACACCCAAGTTTTAGTACGGGAAGAGTGTCTATGCTATTGGTGATTCTTTTTCCCCCTTGATGAGTAATAAGCTTTGTTTGCAGAGAATAAGCTATTGTGAAATGCTTTTTTGGTTGCCTAAAAGCGTATCAGCCATTCCCATCAATAAAATCTACTTGAGTGTGTATCTCCAAGGTTATCAGTAATGCTGATGAAAGACTGTAGTTAGCTTAATTTGGGAACTGACTTGTTCTATTTTTTCTGTTGTTGGCTCTCTTGTAAAGCTGACCTCTCAAATTCTTACCTTTGAACATGAGGGTAATTGGAGCAAGGCTCTCGAATATTATGATTTACAAGTGAGGCTAGAGACTTTGGAGAATTCTCAAAATTACGCATCTCGTGAAAGCTGTCAAAGTACTTCTTGTGCCTCCACTTCGGAAATGGAACTTGGATCGAAACAAAGAAAACCATACAAAGGGGTCATTAGATCTCTGCAACAAATTGGATGTTCTCATATCCTTGATCTTTACTGTCAAGGATTGGCTTCTCGTAGAGGGGAGTTCCAACATGATGTAGAGTTTGTGGAACTGCAGGTTTGCGTCATTATATGGATGAACTGGATAGCTTTGAGAATTTTATCAATTCCATTAAATCTCGTGATTATAAGGGCGAATCTTTTAAACTATATGCAGTATGAGGCAGCTTGGCGTTCTGGAAATTGGGACTTCTCTATGTTTAACATAGGTGACACTTCTATAGCTTCAAACCAGCTTACGAGAAGTGGACGTTTCAATCAAAATCTGCATAGGTAAACGTTATTTCCCATGCTTGACAAGCAATGCAAAGAGACTTGTTATCATTTTCTTTGTTTTTGATTTTTGATTCAGGAAAAATAAGTGTTCTTAATCAATTGTTTTTCTGGAGACTATATTTTGTTTCCTCCTGCCTAAAAACAAGTTTATCAATATTCTCAAAGGCTTCTTTCTTTTGGCTTGTGATTTCTTTTTTCATTTTTCTTGGTTGCCTGGACATGCCATCGGTCTTTCTTTTTCTTTGATCCACCTAGGTGTACACCTACCCACACATGCAAATACCCATCGTCACTCAGCACACAGTCAGGCAGTACCAGGGCATAATTATTTTCTTGCTACCAACATGTGTGCACAGCCGCACACCCATCACGGCATCAGACAACACTTTTTATCTTCTTTTAGTGTGCCTGAGACATTTGTCTCCGTTTGTAGCATCATTTTTACCATCTCGACAGACTCTGTGGAGTCCGAACTTTGCACAGCTATTCCCTATATCAAAGAGCTACTAAATCACAAATCACAGCATCTTACACCGACTTGCTCGAAAGTATAGTTTTTATTCTTTTAATTGATATTATGTGTTTTTACTTTATACTATCAGTTGTTTGCGGGCATTGCAAGAAGGAGATTCCAGTGAATATTATAAAGAATTAAAGGATTCAAAGCAGGTAATAATCATTATCTTCTTCTATGACAGGCAGCATATCAAGGTAATATAAACTACTCATTCAATTTTGATTTGTGTAGGAACTTGTGTTGTCTCTTTATCATACGAGTGAGGAGAGCACAGAGTACATCTACTCAACTATAGTTAAACTACAGGTATAAGATTTATTTTCTGATTTAATGGCCTCTACACGTCTCTTACCCTCCTAATATTGCACTATTACCTTATAGTCTCTGCAAATTTTCATGCAGATCCTTGATCATCTGGGCATGACATGGGATTTAAGATGGAGACCTTTAAGTGAAAGTACAAATTCCTGGGCAGAGAAGCGTAATATGTTTTCTGAACCCACTACTCCAGCCTTGGATGAGGTATTCGAGGCTTCCTTATCGTTCTTTCTTGGCTTACTTCTCAGATACTATGGGCTATTGTGTTTATTATGCACAGCAGCCTCACTTTGTACTAAGATGTTACTACAGATATTTGACATTATAGCTTCTGGCTTATATGGTAGTAAGTATTCATGTTAACTAGTGATGACAGAGAAATAAAAGAAGATTGCGAGAAGAAAGGGATGGACCATAAACCATTATGTCCTTGCTTGCTCATATAAGTTATTATGCAAGAAATCGATAAATGTTGAGTTCTGCTTTAGAGCACTTACACAAATAATAAAACATCTTTGAAAAGCAGAACTATAAAGTTAGATGAGATGAAGCCTTGTTAGCTCCAATCAGTTGCTCCTCGCTGGAATGAAGCTTCTACTCTCTACACTACCTACGCAATAACCGATCCTCGGACGGACCCATACCTGTGTTACCAAAAGCTTCTAGCCGATATCGGTTACTGCAAAGGGTTCATTTGGTGTGGGTCGAATCTCGTCATGAAAGTCAAAAATGGAGTTTGGTTACTCATTCTAGTGCTGAAGCAGAGTACAGGGCACAGCCGGGATGGAACTCTCGATTTATAAAAGATTTCTGGAACTATAGTAGAAAAGGATTCGACTTTATATTATTGACTAGTTTCTTTCATCTTACACGCCTCACCAGGTTCTTAAGGGACCATATATAGCATATCTGTTGCAAGCATCTTTCCAGCATTACATTGTATAGGAGGTTGATTTGGAGGGGAATGACAAGCTGACCGGCAACATGACATTAGTGCTCTTTTTTGTTATTTTTATAATTTTTTGGATAAATTTCTCCCTAGGCCCACTTTTAATAATTTTTTGGATAAATTCTTCAGCCCTTGGGCTCTTTCCCTATGGCAGATGTCATTTGCCATGTTTCGGATGAGTAGGGTTCAATCTTGCGTTTTGCAAGATACGTATCTTGAGCTGAAGCAGGGAATATGGTTCCTTTGGCCATTTGGGGGTGCACTTGAGCTAAATTGTGGTAGGAAAAAGAAAGTTACCATTATTATGGCTCAGCATAAGCGAAATCCAAGAAGTTATCCACTGTTAAATGTTATACCTCGATCGACTCACAAGGAATGAATAGTTTCAATCATTTAATGCCCATTTAATCAAGCATAGTCATTTAATATATAACTGCTTTATACTTGATCTTGCAAGCCTTTAATCGGTATTGCTAATGGAGTTCGCTGTTTATTATTTGGAATCTTGAATCAATTAGTGGTTTTAGAATGCGTTAATGAATAAATGGTTTCAATTTCCGAGCATACGTGAGCGCTTGGGCGAAATTATGGTAAATAATATTGAATAAATGCAAAAGGGTAATTGTATTTTTTTAGAGCTTTATACTAGAAAATCGCTCTTAGTTGAAACCATGCTTGTTGGTTGCTCTTGTAGTTGATGTCTTATGGGCCTATAAATTAGAAAATGTTGAGGAATTGGCCTTATAAAACGTCCAAAAGATTAAGATCAATGGTGATGTTGTACCTTTTTGTATCATTTTGTTGAGGATATTTTCTCCATTCGTGATGTATGTCTCATTTCTTCCTATAATGTTTTTGTTTTTCTTTATTTGATATTACCTTTTTCTTTCAAGTCTTAAATTATTTGTAGCTACTTTGGAAGATTTTCTCTCTTCTTGTAGGATCATGGCTGAAAACTAATATATTTCCTAACTTTTTTGATGGGTTAATTTATAAGAGGGTTTTGTTTTATGGTCCAATTCAATTCAACCAGGGATTATTTTATCTTGTTATATATATGTATACAAAAAAAGGAGATCTATCTTTTTTATTGGGCTACCGTCATATATATGGTCTTGAAAATGGGAATCTCATTTTTGCTTTCTTGTCATGTAGTTATCAAGTTTGAATACACAGTGGAATATCGTTGTGAAACAGACACAACTACATATGAATTTACTAGAGCCATTTGTGGCATTCAGGAAAGTCCTGCTCCAAATTTTGGGCTGTAAGGATTGTACAGTCCAGCATCTATTGCAATCTTCATCTGTTCTTCGCAAGGTATCTGTCTTAGTCCAGACTCCAGACAACTGTATATGCTTGTCAAAACTATTGCCAGTGTGTCTGCTGATTTTGTTTGCTGGCAGGGTTCTATGTTCTCTCAAGCTGCTGGATGTTTACATGAATTCAAATTCATATGCATGGAGTTGGGTGGGCAACATACAAGTTTATTCTGGCGTGGCAGGGTAATTGTTTATTTTACAATTTCTTAAACCGAAACGTGTGATCAAAGAGAAGAAAGAAAGAAGAATCACCATTTTACTGTAAAAAATCCTGAAAATGGGGAGTTGTAGTTGCTGAGCGATAGTGCCTTAACCATAATAACTCTTAAAATTTTTGGACATTATTAGCCTCTAGCAGCGTTTAATTAACGGCATTTTATGGAGAGACTTTGTATAGCTTGCCTAATATGCAGCTTTACTTGAATTTGAAATTTGGATAATTGTATTATTAGACATCATTATCAATGAGCCCATGCCTATGTTGACCTCGGCCTAACCTCTTTATCTCCGACACTGGTCAGAATTAAGTCTGTTAGATGGTTCGAAAATGCGGTTTCGGCCACTTTATCGCGCTAACGGAGTTGATGTGGTTGCCGTACTGCTAAGTATCGGCCGAGACCATAAGGTATCACTTGAATAGCTAAATCAGCCTAACACGCAATTGTTTTACACCTTTACAATCTGGGTAGTATCGGTTGGGTAGATTTGAAAACCTTCACCATACGGCCAATACGATACGATGCGACCTTGTTTTGATACCATTGGTGATCTCCATTACCTCACTTCTATGTCTATGATAAATTAGTTTGAATTTGAAATATGGTTAATTGTATTACTAGGCATCATTATCAAAGAGCCCATGCCTATTCTTATGGAAGCAAAAATGTTGTGTTGCTTGTTGACCTCGACCTCTCATCTATATCTTCAACAGTGGTCAGAATTAAGTCTGTGATCTCCATGACGTCATGCCAATAGGACCTCTCAGTCCTCGACATAAATTGGTCTTGGCAGTTTCATAATCCTACGAGTATATGTTTTTGTATCTGAATCAAGGCTCTATGTTCATGTGTTGGAGATTTGACCCCTGTGAGCCCAGTGAACATGGACAATGTTGCCGGAGCTTTAAGTGAGAGTCTAGAAGCTTATTCAAAGCTGTCAATAATAGAAGTTCTCATTACGGAGAGAATGTTAAGGACAAAGAGCAAGTATATTTGAGGTGGATGGTGTTTTGCCTTATCAGTGTCAGATGTGAGCTTTCCACCAGGAATGACCTCTTTCTGTAGGCTCTCTCCCCACCCTCCACGCCCAAATTTTATCTTCTTGATATATCTGACCACCTAGATTTCAGTAATGGGGATGCCCACTATGACTGTAGATATATGATTTGACAGCTCTGTAGCGTGCTATAACAATGTAATCTTTGATAAGCAATATAGTGAACTAACTAACAATACATCATCTTCATGGGCCACAATTAGCATTAACTTTTGTTGAAGTTTAGCAACAAGTCTTTCTGTAATATAGTACTAGCTTGAATTATGTTATGATTATGCCAGATTTTAACTCGATGACAGATAGAGTCTATTACAACAATTCAAGGTGGCTTTTGAAACCAAAAATATTATTGGCTTTAATAGTTTTTCTAATTCGTGATTGCAGCTTGAAGAGGCCAAGCTTTTGCGAGCACAAGGTCGGCAAGAGATGGCTATCAACCTTGCAAAATATATTGCAGACGAGAACCAATCAAATGAAGAAGCATCAGAAGTACATCGTTTAGTTGGAAAGTGGCTTGCAGAAACTCGATCAAGCAAGTTAGTCATCAAATCCATGCATGCTTTTCTGCCTATAATCATGTTTGATCCTATAGGCATTCTATATTTAAATGGATACAGCTCAAGGACGATACTGGAAAAGTACTTAAAGCGTGCAGTGACATTTGCCGAGGATCTCAAAGCTGTCAACAGGAAATCCTTGGATAGAAAGTGTCAGACACGTTTCCATCTTGCACATTATGCAGATGCACTATTTAGAAGTCATGAAGAAAGGCTAAATTCCAGTGAATGGCAAGCTGCTTTGCGGTTGAGGAAACACAAGGTACTGGTTAATCTAGGTTAGAAAGAAGTAAAGAAAGCAGCAATCTAAGTGAAATAAATTAATTTGGGAAAGTTTTTTCTGTGCAGAAAATGGAATTGGAAGCTCTTGTTAAGAGGTTCAGGACTTCAACAAAGGTGAGTTGGCACTCTCTTATTGGCCTATTGGCTATATACCTACTTCCTCATCCTCTTCCCGACAAAGTGACTAGTGCTCCCTTCAATAGAAATTGTGTATAGAATGCTGGAGCTCTCTGAAACATTAGAGCTTGATATATGACAACCTTTTGCCTATCATACAGGGAGAGAAAGCAGACTATTCACTAAAGATACAGGAGTTGCAAAGGCAACTTGCTTTGGACACTGAGGTCGCCGAAAAATTACAGGTGTGTGTGTTTCAGTAAACTTTCTGTATCTTGCTTATTCTTTTTCCACTAAGGCGCTAACTACTCTATGTAGTGATATCTTGTGCATCATAAATTTTATCTGCCCTTGAGTAAAATTAATCATATTTGATGGTATGAGCCGCCTACTTGTGCATACCAGCGAATCCGATGTTGAAGATGGCCTGTGGTACTTCCTGCATCTCATGTATATTGTCAATGCTAGGGGATTTTGAAAATAAACTTTTGCCTGTTTATCAACTTGAAGGTTAAAACGTATTTAATTCCCGTGAAATTGGAATATATAACTTGCAGTTACATTAGCAATAACTATGGAAGGAATACTCTGCAGAAGAACTGCTTGTCTAATGTGAAAATTCTATTTTAAGTGTGTTTCACTGTTGCACTTCATTAGTCATACATTCTTCATTTGAAAACAATTTCCACTTTGGGAAGTTGCAAAATAAATGCAAAACTTCTATTTCAGGTTAGAGGGTTCTCTATTTCTCTTTTCATCATGTGGGTCCCTCCATTTATCTCTCTGTCTCTTTCCTCATCACATGGGCTCGTTAAAAAAATGCGCATCTGCCTATGTTGCACCCATTATAGAACGAAGGTTCTGATAAATATTTACATGTGGTTGAAACTATCAGTTACACCATGAGCTCTGTAATTTATCTGTTTCTTCCTTTCTAAAATTTTGATCGCTGATTAGTGTAATTCAAACAAGATTTCTGCCCTCTGAGACATTTATTTTATATACATCTTTCAGGATGACAGAGACAATTTTCTCAACCTCGCATTGGAAGGATATAAACATTGTCTGGTATTAGGGGAGAAATACGATGTGAGAGTGGTCAGTTCTCCTATGATCTTGTTCTCATATGTTATTAGCTCTCGTTATTGCTTCATTTCAGAGAAGTTCCTAACATCTTTTTTTTATTTCGAAAAGGATTGACACACTATAATACCCCAGATTTTACAATGGCGAAACATATAGAGAGAACATAATATACTGATTTAGAACTTCGATGGCAGCAAAATATACCGTCATCTGGTTATGTCAGTTAGTCAGTACTACATGGGTTTGAATATTAAATTAATGACCAAAAAATTAATTTAAATGAATAATTCCTAATGAGGAATGCAATCCTCAAAGATCTAAACTTGTCGCCTACTCTCAGTAAAAATTCAGGAGGAAGAGCTCTAATAGTGCAACGGCCATGATCTTCGAAGATGGAGGATCAAGAAAAAATCTTTTAAGAAAAAGGTTTATCTGAGAAAAAACCGTAACAATTGCATCCAGCAACAAACTATACAAAAGTTGTCCCTTTATGGCACCAAACATGAACTTAGGAGTTTACTGGAAAAAAAAATCAAGACCTTATATCAAACTCCCTTAAGGTTACCCATCCCTGAAACCAAAATAGAGCCACCAACCTGCAAATTAATAAACTGTCTGTGCCCACAGTCATTGGGCATTAACCAAAAATACTCCTCATCAAAGGTTAATACAGACACTTAATATGGGTACAAGGATACATAAATGAAGAAAAATTTAGCATCAAAATGTAAACAAATGAAGAGGAAGCATGCTCAACAACCGAAAGATAGGCAATGTAGAGACTTCAAGTTAATAATTTCGTTAATTGTAGCCAAAACGAATTTAAAGTGAGCACACAATGACAAAAGTGCATAGTTTTGCATGAACCAAATTTGGGAATCATCCCTATTCCCTAGTCTAACTGTGTCCATGCCCTAATTCTATAAGGATAACAAACCTTTGCAGAGTTGGAACATCAGCCCAAGGGGTGGAATGCTCCTCTCTTTTGGGATCCGTCCTCTCCGATTGTTTAATTGACACTGGTCTTGTAAACTCACATAATCATATCCTTTTTAATGTTGAACAAGTCATTTAGTTTTGTTGATTAAGATATATTATAAATGAATCTTGTGCCAGAATATTTGTAGAATTACTCTAGTGGTGTAGAATCTATGCAAGGGACCATAAACATTGATGATGATTACATAAACATGAAGAAATGTATTCTAAACGTGTTTCAAACCCCACTTACGTCTTGTTATTTCGTCATGATCTTTACTTATCTGTATTTAACCACTAATTGCATATATATTTTGCAGAGGAAGCACACTTCATGTGTCAGATGTGTGTGTGTGTGTGTGTGTGTGTGTGTGTGTGTGTGTGTGTGTGTGTGTGTGTGTGTGTGTGTGTGTGTGTGTGTTATTGAATCTAACAAGTGTATGGTACCCGTGTTTTATGAAACTGCTAACATTGTTGCAGGTATTTCGACTGGTTTCAATCTGGTTTGGTCTCTCTTCCAGGCAAAATGTTATTAAGGCTATGCTTAACACTGTTAAAGAGGTATGTAATTGCAAATATATATCAGTGAGCTGGTCTAAAATGAAAATTTGTAATTCCTTGGTGCATCAGAATTTGTTTTATGACTTGTCATCTATATTTTTTCATCATCTATCGACCTACGGCAGGCGTGAACATAACACAGTGTCTATAAGCAGAATTTGGCGGGTAGGTTGCAAAGGCCTTGAATGGCTTGTAGAAGTTGTCTTAGCAGCCTCAACCCTTGAAATTTTTGATGGGGGGTGACTCTTGAGTGGCAGTCTTATAAATGCCCTCTGGTATACTGGGAGATGAGAGTATTAGACAGAGAAAGGCATTGTTGACCCTTGTTCTGGCGTCATTAGCCTCGAATGAATAACGAGTGCCTAAAACACAAAATTACCCCTTACCAAAGTAAGGAAGAGTGCTAGTTTATGGAGAGAGCAAGTGCGTTTCTGCTATGATTGAATGACCTCTCTACTTATTTTGTAGAAGGATGAAAAGGCTAGCTTTCCGGGGTTTGGAAAATGATTGGTGATATTTGGTGCGCTTGGAAGGAAAGAAAGCAAAAGATTTTTGAGGGTTTATCTTCGTTTCATGAAGCTTGCAAGTTTAATTTTTTGTGACTTTTGTGCAGCTCAAGTCAAGTTTTAATAACTTAACATCACTTGACTTTCCTTGATTTTGTAGATAAAGAACTCCATGCTTGAGGGGCTTGAGCTTTTTTTGTCATTATCCCTCTTTTTGTTAATGCGTGACACCCTCTTGGCGTCTTTCTACTCTAATTTTTTATTACTCGGCAAAAACAAAAGATAGCTTAAGGAGTTATGTTTTTGTTCCTATTCTTCCTGCTGTATGTGTGTGGTATCTTTTTAATACAGCTCTTTTTAACTTATGAAAATACTAACAGCCTAGCTTTTGCATGTTGCTCTTAATTAAGGTGGAAGTTACCTATTGTCCACTTCTAACGATTATAATTAAGGTGCAAGCTACCTCGAAATTGCCTATTGTCCACTTTTAACAATTTTATTGACTCACATCAGGATTTTTGGCTATTTTGCTATCTTTCAGATTGTAGGCTTAACTCTCTCATCGATGTATGACATAAATCCAACCACCTAGAGTCAAGACGCAGTACTGATGTTTCTATACTAAAAAATAAATCAAAATAGTTATTTTTCATTCGTCTATGCTCTCTCAGTTTCTCACAGAACTAACTATTTCTATTGGGGATCTTTAAGAGGATTTTGACTTCTTTTGGATTAAAATTTTTGAGCGCCTTGCTGTATGCTGCTCGCTCACAGGAAAAAGTTGGCGAAGCTAAGAAAAGCTGAAGTTGATCTTTTTTGACACAAGATTGCACTGTTGATTTCGTCTCGCAGTGTCCACGTGGTTCAGTGGAGTCCTGTTGCCGTTGATGTTCTTTCCAATCTCTTCACTACTCATCCCTACTCCAGAAATTCCCTCTACCCTTACTGCACTCTAGCTTATAGGAGTTTTAACTTTTAACTGCATATCAAGGGTTGAGTTCTAAGATTTCACAGCTAACTCATAAATTCACCTACAATTTCTTTATGATTTGTCGTTCTGGATGATGCTTGCATCCTCTATTTTACTCTCACTGCTGACAAAAGAGTTGAAGAATGTGTAACCTCGGATAATCGTTGCTTCTTCTCCTGGAAAAGAGGTGCCTAGTGTGTGGCCTTTCTATTTCCCTTCGGCATGGCTCCATCAGGATTTTTGCAAATCTTCTCGAATCTTGACATCCCAATATAGTTATGCAGCAGATTCAGGTTAATGCGCAAGTTGGGGGAGGGTGACAAAGGAACAATTTGTGGAATTTTCTTTATTGTTATTATTTGTTATTAAAAAGCAATTGTCATTCTTATAATTTATCATCAGTCCTTAGATAGTAGATACTGATATCAAAAGAGGCGGTTTTGCTTAGTATTACTGTGGATTTGGTCCTGTGATGATACACCTGCGCTATCATCAATTATCAACTCCTTTTACTATGTATTCTAGTATCTGTAGGACTTAGAAATGGATTATTGCAATCTTTGTAATTTATGTTTGACGTTTTAAAAATTTTCAGGTACAATCATACAAGTTTATACCTCTGGTCTATCAGATTGCGTCTAGGATGGGCAGCACAAAAGAGGCTCAAGGTCCTCATAGCTTTCAGGTATGTCAGATTGCATACATGTTCTACAGCATCTGTTAGTTTCTCACTTTCTTGGTTTTACAGAGAAAGAATTTTACGTAATAAGAATGTCCTGAAGAGGCCTATGATGTGTTGGATACTTGAATATTCAAAATTCATACTAGTATAGAGATTTGAACTCTACTTTTGAAGGGATAAAATGCTGCCGTATTCAATAACATGCTTCCTAGTCCCTCCATTACAAATGTCTTTCCTAAACGCCCCTATTTAGTAACGCTTTAAGAAGGAACCACATGCTATATGTTATTGACTAGAGCTAGACCATTGACCACAAAACAAGAGAAAACCGAGGGTAGAAGCTGCTCCACTTATCAACTCAAACTCCCCAATCTCTCTCGCTCCAGTCTCCCTTCTCTTTGGCAAACTTATGGAACATCAGGCTGCTATGCGGTAAGAAAATTGTGAGCGCGAGTCTCTCAATAATATATGATCTTTTCATGTTCTTCAATAATATGGTCTTTGCTCCGAAAGGTCCTAACGGAGGGAAACAAATATTAAGAATTTATGGGATCATGCTAAAGAAGCAGATGTTAAACTATTCTGCAGGGGTTGTTCAAACCAGTGTAGGACAGAGGGAGATTTTATTAAAGTTATGTTTGGCATAACAATGTGAATCATAAGTTAGGGTTTTTGTGGAGGATATTCAAGGGTTGTCTCTCAATGATATAAAGCTTTATTTTAGCACCCAATTTCTGTAAGTGTTGTAGGTTGTCTTCTTTGAGTTGTGAACTTGTGATCTAAGTTACCTTTTCAAAATGAAACTTCTATTTTTTATAATAAAATACTTTGGAGCACCTTGGCTTTCCGATGAAGTTGCAAAGGGAGGCAGGATTTAGTGATAGAAAAAGAAAGATTTATGAATTATTGCTCAAGGAGTTTGGACCTCCATATTTCTCAAGAAAGATATGTGATCTTTAAGCTCCTTTGTTTTCTTATTGAAGTGACCAACCCCCCAAACATGTGTTTCTTTTAGGTAATGCCCCCCCCCCCCTCCTCTTCCTTTTGAAGCTAAATTAGCAATTCTGGACACTTTAATTTCTCTCTGTTACTTGTCAGGTTGCATCCACTATAAACAACATCCAAATATAATTGACTAATAAAGCCCAAAAGTTAGATTATTCTGTTCATTGTAGTTGCCTGACTATCTTATTATACACTGCAGTTTGCTTTGGCGTCCCTTGTGAAGAAAATGGCCATTGAGCACCCATATCACACCATACTGCAGGTAGACTGACTGCTATTCTGCTACATTTTCCTTAATGGTCATGTATATGTTCAGGGAAGAGCAATTAGCTCTCAGCACTCATCTTCCCTATTAACTAGTGTTTCTAAAGTTCTTTCTTTCTATTTGGTTTTTTTTTTCTGTTGTTGACGTTAGGAAGTGACTTTTTAAAATTTCCATTTAAGATGATCCCTTGTCTTTGTCTTGACTTCTATACTGTAATGTACTTCGCTTGGCACCAGCTTCTGGCTCTTGCAAACGGTGACCGGATAAAGGATAAACAACGCAGTAGAAATTCATATGTGGTAGATATAGATAAAAAGCTTGCAGCAGAAAATATTTTGGAGGAGTTACAATCACACCATGGGAACATCATCAAACAGGTACCCTCATGATTTTGACAGTTTTAGGTTGTGTAAGCAGCTCTTTTGGTGTTTGATTGTTAAATATGCTGCCTAGTTTGGCTTGACTTGAGTAGCAAGGCCTGATATAGTGCAATTGTTTAGAGCTGTAGATAGTCGATCAAGGACATATTTTTTTCTTTTTTTACATGATTTTCAGATGAGTTATGGGTTTTTTGTGTCATGTAGATGAAACAACTGGTGGAGATCTATATTAGACTCGCAGAGTTGGAGACAAAGAGAGAGGTTAGTGGAGATATTTTTCTGCTTCTATGGCTTTTAGATATTACGCTTCTGGCTATGTACCGGTTGATTATATGGAGATCTCTAACTTTCTGAATCTAGATTGTCACTATATATGACTTTTAGGTTTCAAAAGTCCGCTGAAGCTTTTTTTGTTGACAGGATACCAACAAGAAGGTTGGCCTTCCAAGAGATATTCGAAGTGTTCGGGAACTTGAACTTGTATGTTCCGTACCATAATCCATGATTGTGCACATTAAATGGCATGTTGAATTATTGCTAAAACTGATTATACAAGGTTACTTAAGATTTGTCTCTTAGATTTCTTTTCTCTCTTAAATATTTATACTGCTACCCTAAATTAAATGCAATATTCTCTTTTGATGGTCACTAACCCTTGCATATTTATAGTGCTCCTGAAAAAAAGGTGAAAGAGTTGTCTCAGTGCATGCTCTATTAGACGTGTTGTGCTTAGTTTATTTTTTAATTTCTTTATACGGTCAATGTTGGGGCCCAAATAGGTATTAAGCAAGAGTAGACAACCAGTGAGCATAGCCTTATACAACCCAAAAGCCTAAGCTAATGGGTTGTCGTACTAGTTACATTACGAACCACTTTTCCTCTTCCTACTTCTTCTATATGGGACTCCTTTTTCTCTTTTATCTTCCAACTTGCTATGGGACACTCTCTAACTATGCAAGTTGGGCATAACAGCGCTTTACCAGACACTTTTATAAACAGCCAATAATTACACGCAGTCAAACAAGGCACAAAAAACAGCCAAACCAGCCCACAAACAGCTACAAGCCACAAATCAACCGTCACCATCCAATTACCAAACACGCCCATATAGTATATGATGTTTATGACGAGCAGCGGCTTTCCTGTTTCCATTATGTATCATGTTGTACCGATTCATATACCTTAACATTGCTGTAGAAGACATTACTACTGTGCTGGCAACCAAGCATTACATATGAACAAATAATGTCTAGTACCCAAGTTGGGCTTGGTGGATGAGAGCTCTTGTCAACCAATAAATGAACAAGGATACTTTAATTTGGGGGTGGGCGGTGAATCTTTGGTTATACCAGAGTGTGTATCTTGTCAAATGGTTTCCTGCTTTCCTTGTTAAAAGATATAAAAAAGAAGTCTTGTTCAAATGGTTTCTATTCTTGCCATCTTCAATTTTACAAGTGTTCCTTTGATTTCATTTGGGATGTTTTTTGTATTCTTTTTAGAGGCTGAATTCGGGAAAATTATATTCTTCAGTTCTCCAAATGGACCATTTAATCTGATATGTTTGGAAGACATTTTCTGAGTGGGAGAATACTCAAGTAAACTTGTATACTATTATCCCGTGATAAATGTCAATCCATGTCCCAGGCGCCTCAAAAAGTTAACATATCTCACTGTGTACCCACTATAAAATTCTGCTTTTTTCTGGGAACTAAGGTGCGTCTTCTAGAGTAAATTTCACCTTAGTGTTTCAAGGTTTCGTACAGTGTAAACCTCTGATTTAGGGCCACAAAAACTGTAGTGATCTGGGAAAAGGTTGAAAACCTTAATGTTACCATTCTACTGCCTTTGTTTTGAGCAATTTAAGCTGGGACTTCTTTTTGGCACAGTCACCAATTTATCTTCAAATGGATTCTTCAGGTGCCAGTGTTGACATCCAATATCGCTGTTGATCGTAGTTGTCAATATCGTAAAGGGACGTTTCCTCACTTCAAAGGATTGGGTGATTCAATTGTGTATGTTCAATGAACTTGGATGTCAAGTTGGCGATGTTTTCTATTTCTGTTTTGTGCTTAAGCAACTTGTTTAATAACCAGTCGATGGTCTTGCCTTGTGCAGAGTGATGAATGGTATCAATGCTCCCAAAGTGGTAGAGTGCTTCGGCTCCGATGGTAAAACATATAGGCAATTGGCAAAATCTGGAAATGATGATCTGAGACAAGATGCGGTACTCTATTGAACCTAAAGTTTCAGTTCATTATCTCCTTTGTTCCTCTGTCACGTATTGTCTACTGTTATGAGTGCCTGCCTTCGTCTTAGCTCTCGCTTTATCTAAATGATGTGACGTTTTTGAACTACCTAATTTTGTGCTGATGTTCTGTGCACCTAGTTTCCATATCTTATACTTTTAGCTTAATGCTTCCTCTGACATTAATCTTTATTTTACTTACTGATTTCATCTCTGTCATCATCTCTCCTTTCCATCATTCACCATGCTTGTATATGTCCTTATCTCAAAGGAAAATTGTCAAAGTTTATGTTGACATGACAATACTGCTACTATTATTTATGATAAGTATATAAACTAGTTCATTTTCTTATCTCCTCTTCAATGTTTTAAGCTGAACAAACTTTTTCAATCTTGGTTCGCTTGACTGAAGCAGAGTCAGTCGAGGGCCTTTTATCATCCTTGTGTTTCAGTGACCAGAAACATATTTATAGGCAAACTATAGCTGAGGCTTTGAAACATGTTAAGAAAATATGTGGCACGTTTAATGGTTTGTGTTAACAGGTTATGGAGCAATTTTTCGGCTTGGTTAACACGTTTTTACATAATAACAAAGACACTTGGAAAAGAAAATTAGGAGTACGCACATATAAGGTATTTACCTTTCCTCAGAAAATTTTTGAGATTCTCTCTTTTACTGACATCAATGGTTTTTCAAGTATGCTTCTTTGTGAATCTGAAACATGTGCATGAAATGCAATGAAGGAAAAAAAATTGATTCACAAAGCATCTGGCTTACTAGTTATCTCGAATTGTAGATAGTTAGGGAGATGGATATCTTTTGACTTTTTATGAAAATGTGCTACAGGTTGTCCCTTTTACTCCTAGTGCTGGTATTATTGAGTGGGTAGATGGTACTCTTCCCCTGGGTGAATATCTTATAGGGAGGTCAGTATGATGCACACTTAATATCTATCCCCGTAAAAAGTTTTGTGTACTAAAAGATATCAAATGTTTACCTGTTGGCAGCTCGCGTTGCGGAGGGGCACATGGGCGTTATGGTGCAGGCGATTGGTCATTTAGTAAATGCCGAGAACACATGATAAATGTATGTTTTCTTTGCAATCTGTCCTGCGATAACATCTTTCACTCCAGTTTTAAAAATGTGAAACTTTCATGGTTAGAACCATCTATGTAATTCTTTTAGGTGAAAGATAAGCGCAAAGCATTTCAGGAAGTCTGTGAAAATTTCAGGTACCTGTTCATTTATGATCAGCTTGCACTTTGAAATTAGGTCTCAATCTGGCTGACAAAATGATCCTTGCAGGCCTGTCATGCATTTCTTCTTCTTGGAAAGATTTTTGCAGCCAGCTGATTGGTTTGAGAAAAGGTTGGCTTATACTCGAAGTGTTGCAGCCAGCTCAATGGTGTGCATTCCCTAGTCTCAATTCTTGTCTTCTTTTTCGAGTCTAGACTGAGCTACAAAAAGCGGTGATGTATGCAGACGGGGTCTAATCCCAAGTGTTGGATACCACCTCCCTCACCATCACCTATTAAGCTAGTTGCCATTCACATTCTCAATTTTTGTTATATTGCTTATCATCTCTATAGTTAACCCATCATAATAACATCTTAGTTACATTAGGGGCTTCATACTTGAATTAACTGAAAATGAAGAATTTGCAGAAGATCTTAACTTAGGTGACGTAGTTTACTCATTGTATGATAGGGACATTTAGATATGACAAGAACAAGGACTGTACTTGACAAGCACCTCGCACAGGTTAAATCCAATCCAGCTTTACAGGCTAGGCCCATTTCGGGGGGGAGGGAGAGGGCAGGAAGGGTGAAGGATAAGAGAAATCCCAACTCCTTACCACTAGACCAGGCACCCTTGGTCGCTATGCATAAATTATGGGAATCCTACCGTCGTACCACTAGACCGAGCGCCCTTGGTTGGCATTCATAAAGTGTAGGAGTAAAATACTTCCTCTGTTTTTTTATAAGTGCTACATCTCACTTTAGCACGCTTGTCGAGGCACGTTTTATATCATTTTTATCTCTAATTATGCATTTATAAAAATTATGACAATTAGATATTAAAAATATATACTTCTATATCGAGACGAATCAAACGAGATCCAACGTGACTTTATTTTTCCTTATGCCTAGATCATAAAAGCCGGTCAAATTATAATGAATGAATAGTGTTATAAGTCAAAATATAGCACTTAAAAAGAAACGGAGGTATTATATAATAACAACTTTTGTAGGATATACGTGTAGCAAGACGAACCTGTGTATATACAGAGACTATTTGACAAATTTTTATTTTTTACAAATAACGTAAAGAGTGAAAGGAAAGGAATTGGAAGAAGATTTTGTGTAGTGTGAAGTGACAGAGTGCAGGATAATCTCCTTTCTACAGCTCCCATGTAATGTCCCTTCACCTGTTAAGGATAAAAGCAACATACTTCTAGTACTTCACAATGGCATTCTTCCTTACCAACGTGCTATATATTTCTTGATATGGCCATATACTTTCGGCTATCACCCCTCTTCCTTTGGTTCCCCAGATTTTCCCTCTTGTTCTCCTGTTATCCACCCCCTCTTGGTTCCTCTTTTTATATTTAGCATTGGTTATTATAACTCTGTCATCACATTTTATTTTCCTTTAGAAAAGGATACAATGAAATCTAAGAATGTCTTCTTCCAAGGCTATATCTCAGTTAAATTTCTCATAATGACTTTTGCAGAATGAATCGCTATATATTTGAAGAATTGAGATGAACAAAACGAGCCAAAAGTGTCTTCCCCACTTTTTTTTTTTTTATTAAGTTTAGAAGGACTGAAACTAATCTTTAGTAGTCACATTTGATCAAAAAGGTACTGTGACTAATAAAAAGGGTGGAGGTAGTATTAGCAAGTCGCTAAGAATAATTATGCATGTGCTATGTACCACTTGAAGGATGGGCCTATAGATTAGCTTTGATGTAATGATGCAATCCCATACCTACTTATCTAGCTTTGCATGTCGATTAGTTGATGAATTGGATGTCTTGTTATCCATGGTGACTATCTCAGCTGTAAACAGCAAATTTTATCTTCTGGAGAGTTTCAAATCCTTGCATTTTTTCGCTTTGATAGGTAGGGTACATTGTTGGACTGGGAGATCGACACTCCATGAATGTCTTAATTGATCAGGCTACTGCAGAAGTTGTTCATATTGATCTTGGTGTAGCTTTTGAACAGGGCTTGATGCTTAAAACACCAGAGCGGGTTTGTCTGTAAACCCATGATCGCTTTTGCATTACTACAGTGTTCTCATTCTATTGTTTTTTCTGATTATGTGAATCCGACCATCTTTTTTTAGGTACCATTCAGGCTTACACGAGATATCATAGATGGGATGGGCGTCACTGGAGTCGAAGGTGTTTTCAGAAGATGTTGTGAGGAAACACTAGCCGTGATGCGAACTAATAAAGAAGCTCTTCTAACTATTATTGAAGTACTTCCAAGTCAAGACTATCTCATCTTCCTAGATTTCAAGTTCTTTTGACTATCTGTAATTTACCTTCTTGTTGACATGCAGGTTTTCATTCATGATCCTCTATATAAATGGGCTTTATCTCCGTTGAAGGCATTACAAAGGCAAAAGGTAGGTCATATGCCTCTTATCTTATGTTATCATGAAGGCAATCCCCAGAACTGAATATGGAAAATTGATAGCTTGCAACTTTCAACAGCTAATGTAATTAGATAACAAAGCACTTGACAGTTTCTTGTGCACAACGCCACAACGTCAAGGTTCTGCTTGTTAGTTGAGTATTTTTATTCCTTCTATTACAATCTAGTGAACAAAACCCTGAGGAACCCGCAGCACTTGAGAGAAGACTGAACCTGGCAAAGGGTCATGACCAACTTCTTCGATTCGTTCTAATCAAATTGGGGTGATCACTGATCACACATTCAATTCCATTTTAGTTAGTTTGCTTTAAACACTAGTCATATTTCAGTTTGTTGAAATTTAGCTTTTTATGTATAATCAGTCACATTTTGGCTGTGTTATTTTATGGTTCAGTTCAATTTGAATCTGAACAACATTAGTTTACGTCAAATCTTGTTTCTACTATATTCCCATTCTGTATCAGATAATTTTAGTTAATTCGGCACAGGTCAATTTTGCCAGATCTATGAAGGACAAACTCAAGAATCCCTCTCCTTTCCCCCTCGCCCTCGAATGCATCATAATCAAAATCAACAACTTTTGTAAATGATTGCCCTGACATCCCTAAACACCTGAGATTGTGTCTTGGTATCATGCCACCCATTCTGGATGCCAAGCGGCCATGAGGCAACTGGCTACTAGCTGGTCTCTGGTGTTCAAATTTCAAACACATACGTAACACCTTAAGTTCTTATCATGTAGCAGGAATCTGTTGCATATTTTCTATATATCTTTTACCCCGTAGCTCATGCATGTGTTAAAGATATCAGATTTTATAAAATCTTTATCAATTTTGAATTATTTTTGAGCTTCAATGTCAATTCAGTAAGTAGTGCTAATTCATCATTTTTTGCCTTTGACAGGAGACAGAGGATGATTTAGAGACCAGCTGGGAGGACTCACAAGATGAACATGAGGGAAATAAGGATGCTGCACGTGCACTGATGCGTGTTAAACAAAAATTAGATGGATATGAGGATGGCGAAATGAGAAGTGTGCATGGACAGGTAAATTAAGCTAAATCTCGTTTGATGTAGTAGATCCAGCAGATTTTGTGTTGTTTGGGATCTCACATTGTTATATACATTTGTGGATTATGTTATTTGTTTGGGATCTTAACAGCCTTTGTGTTGTAGGTTCAACAGCTGATCCAAGACGCGATTGACCCAGAGCGGCTTTGTAACATGTTCCCTGGATGGGGTGCATGGATGTAAAGAAACAGAACGATTGATCCCTACAATTTCTTTGTATGTCTGGTCTTGTGTACCAACCTTAGCTCTATCTAGTCCTTTTTCTATCTATCTTGTGCAGATGTAACCATGTTGAGGGCCTTGAGGATGTATATATACGCAGATCACGTATTCACGTCTATGTATACCAAGTTCTAGAGAAATGTACAGTGACGTTCATTCAATTTTGGGGAATAGAAATTTTGCATTTGAGATGTAAAGAATCTTATAGTAGTCAAAGGAAAAGTTTCTTTAAGAATCACATTTTTGAATTCTGTGTTATTAATGCTTATGATTAATAGATACACCCATTTTGTAATAATCATGTACTCTGTCTGTTCTCTTATAGTCTATGTATTTTATACTTTCTATATTTATATATTTTATTGTAATCATCTTTGGTATTTTATTCGTATATACTCATCTGGGCTTTTATTACCTTCGGTTCAATGTAATAGCTTTTTATAACATCTATGATAATCTAAGATATTAATCGTCGAAGTAATGTATTGCATTCATAAGAGAGGTGACAATTTCCATCTTTATGTCCAGCTGATTTTATGGTGTCGCCCCTCATCTAAGAGGGTGCAAATTTTAATATGTATTGTGTATTATATGTAGCTGCATTATCCTGATCTCCATGATGCTTTTTTGTAAAATCTAATTGTGATCTTGATTTGACTACCATTGTATATCTAACTTTATCGAGTAGGTCCTTAAACCAGAGGCGAAATCAAGGGGGAGGTGGCCAATATCCCAAAAAAAAAAAAGTTTAATTTTGCACATAATTTGTATTACATTTTGCATAGCTAGCCGTGTTGGTTTTATGATTGATATAGTATGGTGTAGTTCTTCCAAAAAAAGTTCTCTAAAAATAACTTTAAATCATTACCAACTTAACATGTACTACCTCCGTTCTATATATATTACAGCCTTTGACATTTTGCATTATTCATACACTACCATTTGACATTCTTTTGTGATTTATACACAACTATAAATATAGTCATGTGGGATCTTGTTAGACTCGTCTTGATGTATGCTTAATTAATATCAACTTTTTATAATTTTTACTTTAATAAAATTAGAGATATTAGCGTCTAAAGTAGTGCGTTAGGAGCGTAAACTCCCTATGTTGTAATACATATGGAACGGAGGTACTAATATTTAGTTACTTTTGTGACCATTTTACCATGTATTACTAATTTGATATTAAATTTCAAGTTTGATTGTAATACTTGCTTTTGAGATTTTCTTAATTGAATCATATGTCAAAAGCAAATGAGGCTTTTGACTAAATAGTATACAAAAACAGAGATGGTTATGAGCAAGTCTTAGCTTGTTTACAAACTCGAACCTATTGAAAACAAGCCGATATCTCATATGACCACAGTTTGTTGCAAAGCTTGGACTTGAGCCCAGTTCATGCTCGACTAATTTAAATAAGCTTGAACATGGATGAACAAGCTGCTCGGCTTAACTAGGGTGATTTTTGCTTTTTTGAAGAAAACTAGGATAGCTTATTAAAACCCTAATTTTCTTTGTTGGTTTTGTATGGGCAACTTTTACCTATATAATTTTTTAGAACAACAAAGTAGATTCTTTTTTTAATTTTTAACCAAGAAGTATAACTTATGCTAATATAATCGTTTATTCTCTCGAAAGATAAAACATGATCTCTAATTTGACACCATTAGATCGAGTTTACCTTGTTCATTCTTTCACTGATCATCTTGATGATCATGAACCGTGAGTTTGACGCAATATAAGCAATACAAAAACTGTGAATCTTCCTTGGAAAAGCAAGATTCTGAGATGGATGGAGCTGCAACATTCTTGGAGAATTTGATACTTCAATAATTATAGTGATCATGATACAGATAGTTGCTAAAGGAAGTTGTAAAAAGAGGGCTTAGAATATTTCTTTTTTTTCTTCTAATGGAAGTAGGAAACACCTTAATGGTGAAGTATCCATGTCACAATAACATTCAAGAAGAATAGTAGTATTGACCAATTATAACGATTTTTCCTTAAAGAAAAGGCTAGGAAATTAAAATAATCTAAAGAAACAAAAAATTATTAAAAGGAAGAAAGATTTGGTGTTCCTTTTTTTTTTGCCTTTTTGCTACATTCGACTTTTGATAAAGTTTATTTTGGAACACTTCCTGCCCTAAGTCTCCAACCATGATCCCATTTTACTTAGGTTTGGCTACAAAATACTTCAAGAAGAATATATATATATATATTTATAAAGTAAAGAATAATACATGTTGTTTTAAATATGGTAAAGAGAAAGAAACTATGTTTTGTTATTGTTTACGGGTCGACCAGCCCAAATTAGCAGGGTGGGCCATTTAAGAGTTGGGAAAGTTATTTGGTAGATATATAGAGGCCCATATAAATATTTTATCATATGACTAATGCTATTGGTTTGCTCATTGTTTATTCGTAAAATTCCAGTGAGCAAAATCACACTGGGTCTGTTCGGCGATAATAGTTGTAGTGGTAGCTGTTAGCTGTGGTGGTAGTTGTTAGTTGTAGTAGTAGGGTCTGAATTGTTTGTTCGTAGATGTGAGTTGTTAGCTGTTAGTTGTTAAAGTAGCTCAGTAAAATATTAGTATACCGCAAAACCAACTTTTTAGCTGTTAAAAATATTGTTATATTTTTCAACCTCTAAACTCGCCTCCACCACTGTTTTTTAGCTTACCACACTTCTTTTTTCCAACCCTTAAACTCTACCTCCACCTCTAAACACTATTCACACTTGACACTACAAGAATCTTCTAAAGTAAAGTTTGGACCTAGTCTAAACATTACTAGGTACATCTACCTCTAGAGCTGAACACGTTCACTATAGAAGAGTTTTAACTGAGTAAATAGAAAAAAAAATGTCCTTATATGTAGAATGAGCATCCTATACCTGAGTGTATGAAGAATAGACTTTAAATTCACCTTCAAAAAGCTCCTAATAAACTTATGATCTCATTATCTCAAGATTATAAGAGCATTACTAATAAATGTTTCAGAAAGAAAGGAGAGTAATAAATTTGATCCATAAGAGTATAAGTCCGACCAATGCATATTATATAGTAAAATGTCAAAGATTTAAAACTTATTACACACCAAAAAAGTGTTGATGAATAAATAAACTAGGTAGATCAGAGAGAATATATTTCAGATAGAATTGTTTTCATATTCTTCTTTGAGAGTAATAGTGTCCTTACTAATGTCGTTTTATTTATATAAGAGTGTTCTCTTAATCTCAGATAATTAATTATGGGAGTACATCACAAACAGAAATAAAATAAAAAATGTATAACGACACTTCTATCATAAGTTACTTGTATAATCTATTTTACTTGTTAAGTATTACAATGCATGACGAAACTAATTAACAGCCAAAGTCAAACAAACTTTTAAGTAAATCTGTAAATATATTCAATATTACTGCGATTAATATAAAGCATCTTCTAAGTCTAAATGGTATTGTTTATTTAGACGTGATTAGTCTATTCGACATTATATCCATCTTGTAAAGTACTCTCTTGCGCTCTAAGGGTGGTGAAACATTTTTTCAAAGGGCCAAAATTTGAAAAGGAAAAAGAAAAGGCATGAAAGAAAAGAAGCACTATATCAATATATCATTGCATGTTAGAGCTTTATAAGGCCACTCAACTACCGTTTCAATGGATCGTATGCGATTTTATTGCATGTTGGACTTTAGGGGACTCCACTTACAAGCATTCACCTGGCTAAAAACAATCTCAAGAAAGGAAATAATGGAAGCTCTGAGAACAATAGGGTAACCAACGAGAAATATGTTAAACATGTCATGCAAGGCCTCCTCCAATCACTTGAGAGGCATTCGAGGGCATCGGTGGTAGTTTTGGATTGAAAACTATGTCGAAACCGGAAGTTGTATCAAAATAGTCGATTTTGAAGGATTATTATACACGTTTTGAGACGTTTCAGGTTGGAAAAAACAGGGAATTAAAATTTCATATTGTGACTGCATGTAAACATATACAAGCCTAAAAAAAGTCAACATAGGGAAATGGAAGCGAAGACCCAGGTGAAAGCTTGGAGATGAACGGAATCGTATTTGATACATGTTTAGGATAGGAAGACCCCCTTGGGATTCATTCAATGGAGCTGAAAGATCGTAGATAATCGTTGCATGTCAAAAGACGCTAAGGAAGGAGGGAAATAGCAGCCCTCAACAAGTTTCATAAATAGATAAAAAGAATGTAATAAAACAAGAAATCGAAACATTGTTTAAAGGCAATGCTTAAGGCATCTCGGGCATTTCGGAATTGTATCAGACAAAAATTGGTACTCAGGCCGCAATAAGGTTATTATATATGCTTTTGTGACGTTTTTGTTGCATGGGAAAAAAACACTTGAGATTCATCCCTAATTGTAGGAAAGCACATCCATGCCTACAACAGGGTCTAAAGGGGGGAAATTTAGGCCCGTAGTAATGAGAAATACCTTTTATAATAAGGCATTCAAAGGCAATTGGGCCCCTTAGTGGTCTTGCTAAGACGTTGGCTGGTTCGTAGTTGTCAAAATAACTGGCTTAGAAATCTAGCTACACAATTATGACGTTCGATACACAATAAGAAAGAAACTAACATTATTATTCCGAATACAAGATACCATGTAAGGCGAAAGGTCAGAAAATTCAGCAAAGATTATCCTACTTTTTTTTCTTGGACAAAAGGACTACTTCCTTTCTTAGAACCCAAAAGAAGTACAAAACATAGTAAATCATACTAGTACTATATAAAAAATTTACAGATAATTATATAAATATAAATGAAATTAAAATGAAGTTACTGTTATTAAAGGTTAGATTAATCACTAATTTTCCTAATTTTCTTATAAAACTTGTTTAATGGGAGTTGATTGTTTTTAAGTGCCATAGTACTTTAGATATGGCAATGTCAGAGGTTTTATGCATTACATCACTAATAGTTGAAAATAATTAATGTGGTTCGCATGAAAAAACTTAGTATAAAAAACGGATAAAAATTATCACATTTAAAATATGGATATTGAAAGTTACAACTTATAACTCTTAGATTTTAACTATATATCATCGTTGATTTTTGATGGAACAAGCAACAATAGTATGTTGGTGTAGTGGTTGGAGGTAAGGTTATTAGTTCAAATCTTACGTGACAATTTTTTAAATATGAGAAAGAAATGCATGGAATGACATCGAAGAGGGATACAACAAGTGGTGATTATAATGTTTGGTTGTTTTTAATATATATATATATATATTTATAGATTTGACAATTTTAATAAATGATAAACTTCTTTTAAATAAAATCCAACACATTTATAGCTCGAGCCCTACTTATGTTTTATGTCTCAACATCATCAAATTTTGAAATGGACATATTCCCACGGTTCTACCTAGTGTGTCATACAATCAAGTTGCTCATTAAATCTCAATTTGCTCATTAAATCTCAATTTGCTCATTAAATCTCAATTTGCTTGTCTTGGCCGTCATATAATAGCCGAAATCCTACTTGCTCTCGGACTTGGTAGAAGTAAAAAGAAAGTTACTCCATTCATCAATTCCATTTATCAATCCCATTAAATCCGCCACATTAAATTAGTCAAGCTAAAACAAAAATCCACTATATTCCATTTTCCAACTCCATTTTTTTATTTGACTAGAGGGGGACGTAAGGACGTTAATGACATTTTTGTACAAGGTTCGACATCAGTTTTCGAGTTGGAGTTATACTATAGTGTTTTGAAAAGAGAGAAATTCACTAATAGTTATATATCTAACAATTAGGTTATGGAAAGCTTACAAATTGGTCGATCTTATTTTTAAAAGTTACAACATTTGTTTGACCCGATCTTTAGCATGGTCTTTAATCGTCAAAAGAAATTGTCTTACACTCTATTGCACTAAAATAATTTCATTTTTCCTATTGACATTATTCACACATTCTACTGTGATCATCTTTGAATGATTATACGTAAGAACAGACATGATCATGTGAATTTTGTTAGAATCATCTCAATATCTAATTTTCAAATTCTTACTATGTACGAATATATTATTTGAGATTATAAATGTTCAAACTCTATAAATGACCCCCCCAAAATTAACTTACCATGCATAATTATAAATTTTAAAAATAATATTTGTAAAATAATTATATTTAGAATTACTATTTTATAAAATAAAGTACCTAACCCCTCCAAGTTAGGACAAATTGGCTATAACATACTCGTAATATATATGAAATTAAGATTTTCACTTTACCGTTTACTCCATCTTACTAGACACTCTAATAACTAATCATCTTATTATTAGCATATATAATCTCTATGTCATTAAAACATACATATCATGTAACTATCTAATTAGTGTAATCTTAGTTGCTAATCGTTCCATCCCCCTTTCGTTTTCTACTTGTGATGCTAGCAAAATAACCCAATGACAATGACAAAAAGAATAATTCTATGATACACACCTCAAATCCGTATTTAGAAACATGTCAACATCATTAATTTACAAAAATAACCTCTTTCTTCCAAGTTCCAAGTTCCAACTTTCATGTACTTCCTACGTTTTTTATTAGTTGCGACACTTTTAATTTCGCGGACTCTATCTGATTTTTGGAGAGGAAAGAGATAGAGAGAAAGAAAGAAAGGACTCATGTGATAGGAGAGAGATAGAGAGAAAGATTTCTTAAAAAAAGAAAGTGTCACAATTAATTACAAACTCCCTCATATATAAAGTGTCGCATTTAATAAAAAACGGAGGAAATACATTAATTACACAATCAATTTTTTATTTAGAAAAAGTCCAATTACAAGTTCTAATCCTACTAGCATTAGGATTAGGTAGAAATAATTTAAATCTTATAAAATATCTATTTTAAAATATTTCCCAAAATAGGCAAAACATTAAAGATATTTACACAAATCTTTGCACACCCTTATCCCATGTATCTTACGTGGCCCCTAACAAAGTTCAACTTATTTACTTCTCATGCAAGGCTAAATTTGCCAGATTCACGAAAGGGCAAAATAGTCAAATCATTTATGTCCCCACAGTTTTTTCTACTCTTTTAATAATTTTTGGGTAGATACCGCCTTTCTTCCCAAGTTTCAAAGTCCATTATTTTTTTGCCTTTCCTTTTTTAGTAAACCAACGGCAATTCGGAGTATCCAAAACGACAAAATTTTTTTCACTTCTTTCCTTTTCTTTAGTTGTATACTTAAAAAGTTGGCATGAATATCCGGATATAATTTTAAGCATTAATATATGTAAATATATACGTATAAATTATATAAAGTTTATATATTTAAAAGGATACTGATATATCAGCGTCATCCTTTAAGATTGTATATAAGCATTCAAATATATTAATTAAAATGGTATTAAGTTGGAAATTTATGCCAAAATTACACGTGAATCACTATTATTAATGTTTGAAAGTTATTAAGTTTTTCTATCTTCTTCGTATCTATCCTAAGGGTTGTATTTAATTTTTCTTAACATTATCATCCAGCTAAATTCTAACAGTATACCATATAATTAAAATTTTCGACGATCAAAAATAAAAGCAAGGAGCTAAAAAATGAACAGTGTTAAAAGATGATATGTAGGGATGGAAGTTAAGTGTTACTTGAACAGAGCTCGCTTAACTATGAAGCAGAAGTTCGGTTCAAACCCAAAACTTCAAAATCAAGTAAAAGCTAGTAGGAATTATGAATCAATTATTACTATCGTCTATTGTCCATCAATTAATAGATCAAAAGTACATTCTAATACAGTCACATAATTTAGGATACCGGAAATTAAGTAGATTATTATAACTACATTTGATTATCTTAAACGATGATTTATCCCATATCCGCCTCGAGTCTAAAATAAATTGTAAACCGAATTTGCCAATATATCAGTATATGAGTATGAGCGAATAAGTTCGGATTCAAATAAAATAGAGCGAACTCATGTTTGATACCTCTGCTCCGAATATGAATCCATATAATCTTAATTTTAGTAGGATTGAAAAAGTCCGAATCCGAGTAAAAGCCGAAGCAAACTTAGTATCTAATAACTCCTATCAGAGTGTATTCTAAAACTTCCCCCTACCAATATGGGCCTGCTCTTGGGCATAATTCATTTGAACAGAACTAAACCGATTGGAGCTGAAGGCAAAACTGAACTCGAACTTGATTGGATTTGAACCTGAACTCGAACTGACTGAATTAAATAAAGATATAAATGATATTTAAACAATAATAATATGAATATTAAATAAAAATTATGATGATAAGTAATAATGAATAATAATAATAGTATTTTGGATATTTTTAAATGATAGTTATGAATAAATAATATTGTTAATAATCATAAATTAATAATAATAATAATAATAATGATTATAATGATACTGAATAACAATTATTTTATAGTATTTGTATTAATATATTAATACTTGATGATGAATTATATAATAACAATAATATCACAAGAAGTAAATTAATATTACTATTTTAATAATTAAATTTAATAATATAATAATATTTATTAAATTAAATAATGATTATGGTCGGACCGTGCAAAATTGCATCCATAAACCGTTTTATTTGACGTGATTTGATTGGTTTATGCTTTCGACCTAAACCATGTTCTTCCTTAATGAATAGTAATAATAATGAGTAAAGCTATAATAAGCAAAATAATATATAGATATAATAATGATAATACTTAATAATAATAATATAAAATAAATAATAATAATAAGAGTAATTAGTAAAATAAATTATAACCGGATCGAGCTGAACTGAACAGAACTGAATTAACTGTATTGAACTGATTGGAGCTGAACTGAATGAACTAAAAATAATTTAGGGAGAGCAGTACCCCCTGAGGAGTGAGCAACATATAACAGTTATATGTTTCCAAAACATTTAATAGGACATCGTTGGTCATTTACATGTTAAACGAAGGATAAAATGTCGTTTTACATGTTAAATAAAAGATAAAATACTATTTAACATGTAAATAAAGAAACAATATGGTGAGTTTAAAGTATACTAAAATCCCCCTTTAACGAGTAGTATTACACACACATGATAATAGAATATTCAATACACAATAGTATAGTATCAAAATTATATAATATCTGTATATACATAATAATATAGTATCGAAATTAAATTTATTACTATTATACAACCAAACAAAAGGAAGGTAGTAATATTTTTGCCTAAAAAAACAATATGCGTATAACTGCCACCTTCCATATTTTTTAACCCAAAACCAGAAACAGTATTCCTAATCCAAGTCCGGTTTCTTACTTTCTTATCTTACGTATTAACCTTCTCTTTCTCTCTCCTTATATATATATAATCATATTTCTTCCATTTTCTCATTACAACAAACACAAATTGCATGAACTAAATCCTTAAACCATTTCTTTGAATTTCCTTGATGATAAAGAAATCATTTCTTCCTTTGAATTCTTCTTGATTCATCTTCATAAATTCGAATTTCAGTTCAATTTCTTTGATTTTCTCCTCAAATTTCTCAAAATCACTTCCATAAAATGGAAACTCATTGTTATTAATAAAATGTTCATGTTGATCTTGAATTATCCCCGTAAAACTGCATTTCCAGCGACAATTACATTCCAGTATCATCATCATCATCACCTTCAGCTTCCGATTGCGAGCCCGGCGTAACTGGATCATAACCATCAACAATATCATCAACTTCATCTTCTCGTCGGAAATTCAAGAATCTCAAGCGAAACGCAATCTTCGATGAATCGCTTGCGATTGAGCTTAACGAAGAAAAGAAAACTCATGAAGTGATTCGCCGGAGAATTCGTTTCCGCCATGGGAGATAATACTGAAGTTTTGAAGATTCATAGAAGGAATTGGTCATCTGATTACTCAGCTCAAGCTCGAATTCTTTCGTTTCAGTTTCATTCAAAGGCGGTTGCGATGAAGAGTAGTGGTGGATCCGCTATGAAATTCGCTTGGTTTGGAGGTTCTAAAGAGCGGATTCGGCGCGTTTTAGCTTCTGGTTTTAGCTTTCTTGATCTTCAAGATAATCGTAATGCTGCTATTGTTCTCTCACCTGATCATTCACCTGTTCATAGGTATAATCATCTAATCGTATTCTTCTTGTTAATTTAGTATTGTCTGAGCCGAACGTTCGATATTGTTAATCAATTACATAGAGCCATGACCTCTCCGATCATTTTAAAGTCACTAGTTAGGTAGACTCGGCCCTCGTAATCGAAAATTCATGATTCCGCCACTAAATACGAGTTTAATTTATCATACTAGGATAGTATATGTATGTACGTAAAACTCGTAATACGAGGTTGTTTTTGGATTGGATATTGATTAAAAGTTATAAGTGTAAAAGATATACTAGTTATCAACTTATAATATTTGTGAAATATAAGGGAGTGGGAATATTAGTGTTAATAGAAAAATCTTGGTTATGTCACTGAAAAACGAGATCAATTCATATTAGGAGGAGGTAATATCGTAAACTCATATACGAGATCATTTTAGATATGTGTTTTTCGTTAAATTTAAAAAATGAATTATAAAGATTATGACGATTTGACATAAAATTAACGGACGTAAAGTATCAAATTATTCTGATCTTTGGGTGATATGGAGGTAATCTTAGTTATCATATCTATATGAAATATGAAATGTGGAGTAGTCTCGGTGTCTACAATAGAAAATTCTTGGTTATGCGCGTGAATACGAGATCAACCATTGTTTTGAAAATGGTGGTTTATACTATGTACTTAATATATACTGAGTTGATCTTGAATTTATAATATGATTTTACGAATTTTATTAGTGATGAATTTTTTGAAATTGTTGATTGATTGACAATTGCAGTATGGAAAAGACGATTCCGGATAGAAAATGGAGTAAGGCATTTGCTATTATGCCGAGTTTTACTAGGACGGCCCGAGTTAGTTCATCCTAACTCACTACAAACCAGAACCGAGTTCGAACGAGTTCGCTTCAGGGCTTGATGATTTTGCAAATCCAAACAAGTACATAATAGGAGTACTAATATGAATTCTCACATATTGCCTGAATATGTTGTTGGCTTCAAGTTCCATCTACTCCATCTTGCAAAGATATAAATCCAAATTGGAGTCCGCGTTGTTGTTAAACGTAAGCCTGCAAAATGTTAGAGTTTGTAATTATAATCCAAGGTTTAATTGATTTTTTGATTTTGATTTTTTATTAATTTAGGATTTTCAAAGATGGTTAATGGGATGAAAATGCCAACTTCTCCGTGGATTTCGTTTTCATCACTCATTTCAGTCTTGGACAGATTCATCCTCCTGATGCTATTTCCTTGATCACCAAGCATCATAAAAGAATTTAAGATTACACCTTTTATTCGTTGGAGTTATTAACAATTAGTATGTTACTTGGATCGAAAATTTATGTATGCAGGTATTAAATACAAAGGCAGCAATGATATATAGTCGCGCGTAAATAGATGTTATTAATGTTAAATCAGTAATATCTTCCTAGTCATTAGTCGTTTTCTTTGCTGGAGGAAGGTAAAATTTCGCAAACAGAGCTTATAAAAATAATTAAGGACAAATGGCAAGGGATAGGCTGTTAGTTACTGTTATTAAATCTTGTAAAGGCGCTAAAGGTGAGCAATTAACTTTATTTTTAAAAATTAATTAATTACTCTTGCTAAAATATAATAATTTGGTGTATTGATCCTATGTTTGGTTAAGTTAATATGTTATTATGTCAGCATCTAGTACATGTTCATATGGATTCGGATAATTGTACTAATAATTTCAAATTATAAAAAAAATTGTCCGATAAGCGTATAAGGTCACATGGTGCTGAGGCGAGAAGATTTAGTCGTTGTAAATAAAATTCTTTAGTATTTAATTTGAAGGGATCAAAGTCTGAAACATTTAACACACTAGGGAGAATTGATCCAGATTTTAATTTATATGTTGACAATTTTATTCTTATATCCATAAATTGACAAATTTTGCAAATTGGGAATTGCATTATTTTGTTATGGGCTAGACAAACATCATAGATTACGTTTTGTTGTTATTGAGCATTTGCTACATGCTTTCCGTGTTCCAATCGTGATTCTTTTCTCAATTTTTTGTTTTTATAAAAACACTGAGTGCTTATATTCCATCCAAATATATCATTACGATAAATTTTTGATGTGCGCGAATTTTAATTAACCCATGTTTTTTTATTTGATTCGACTACTAGAATCATTATTACACTTTTCAGATTGCGAGATGGTTGCGTTGTCACGTGGCACCATTAAACTTTTAACTCGAATGAAATATACTAAATGTAATTTCCTGCCCTTTTTTGCCAAGTTGAAGATGTCATTTTGGTTTTATGCAACAACAGAAACATTTGAAAGGAGTATGAAGATAAAAGTATAAATTTTTGAGCTTAAAATACCTTTGCTCTGAAAATTGTGGTTTGGGTTTGGCCCATGTCATTTCATGTAAGTTGTAAAATTTGTTTTGGGAAATGGTGGGATGATGATGACAGGAAGAAAAAAATTAACATAGTTTGTAGTAATCCTAAATACTCGGCGAGCGTATATTATCATCTTAGTTGAATGATCAGAGCACATGTATCTTTGAAATCTTGTATGGGACGATCTATAATGGGGAATGGATAAACATAGGGGTGATGGCATTTGTTGAATTTCTACGCAAGTTTATTTCAAAGAGTTATATTCAATTTCAAAATTTGTTATGAGGTCATCATATAGCAAGTAACCCCCAGATGTATGGGATAGTTTTCGTACTATAGCCTATAGAGATAGTTGAGAGACATAAAAGGTGATTAATATGTTTGATAAGAAAGAGAAGTCTACAAGTGCGCCTGGATTATTTCTATTATTTTTTTGAGTAATGATAATACATTTTAAAGGTGTATATATAAAAATTAAATCGTTATAAAATAATTAAATTTTTTGGAATTTATGTCATGTGTAAGCGTGAATTGGTGTGTGATGTTGAAAAAGCGCATAAATTTCATATTCAAGTTCTTATATACAAAGTAAGGGTTGTATTTATCGTTTCTTTTTCATTGCCTATAATTTGTTTAGGATAGTTTTTTCGTGTTACTTTAATTTTTTGAAATTTAGACTTTTACTAAGTAGGACGACTCTTTTTTAAGCGATCTTGAGAAAAAATATTTAATAAGTTTTTTTAAAGTAATGACTGACTTTATATTTTTAGGAAGTATTATTAAATTAAATGTATTATTTCTTTTGGTCGATAAGCTATATTCACTGTCTATGCTTTCAATGGGTCCACTTATTTTTTCTATCTATCTATTTCATTGGATTTTATGCACTGAGAGTCGGTCAGTTTAATTAGGCGTTTTAGTAAAACGGAGGGTATTACAATTAGGAAGAGATGATCAATCTCATAATTTTATGCCGGGATTGAATTAAAATAATCCTACTTACCATTAGAAATAGAAGCTTTTAAGAAAGGGATCACATCAACGTTATCTAGATAATGGAATAATTTCCATTCACTTTCAATAAAAACGATAAGCAATTTTATCTCTTAGTAGTGCAATATAACTTCTCTAATCCCACAATGGGGCGGATCAAAATGTTTGTTTAATTAGTTACAATAAGTCAATCCCCTAAAAAAAAGTGATAAATTGATAGCGTATTTGAAATACAACATCCATAAATAGGACAAACACTCGATTACTTTTAGTGTTTTGTAATTTAATGAAAAAAGTATGAAAAGATGAGTTGGAAATAAGATTATTTCTTTATTTATATGGAAAAAAGATCGGTGGTTGACCTGACTCATCTTTGGATTACAACCATTCGAGCCAAGACTACTTTGTGCGATCTCTTCCAATGGTGTATATTGGATTTTTACAATATGATGAGTCGAAAAGGTGATAAAAGATGGTGATTATGGATATATTAGTATTAAAAACAATTAGCATGTTATTGACTAACGATTTTCAATATTTTAATATAATTACTGTGATGGCGTTATTAATGTTAAGTTACTTATGAAATTTACATATTGAAATTAAGGGATATTTACATTTAAATTCGGAAGTAAAATTGAAAATCAGCCAGCATTAAGAATACAAGGCTTTTATCCAATTAGATATATTGTGGTATGACTGGTGATAATAACATCGAAATATCGAAAAAATTAGTATTACTCAGTGACAAAATCACATATTGAACTATTAATATTAATGTAGATATTGATATTTTATCCATATCGATATTGTTTGATACTTTACCAGAAAATTCCATGTGCATCTCAACTTCTCAAGTCATAATAACCAAAATAATCCATAGAGAACTAGAAGTGGACCTAAAGGGTCACCTCGAAAAAACGTTACACATGACACAAGCATGTGAGGTTTCAGCAACGATTTATGTGCAAACAGATGTACTACTTATATGTACTTCTTTTTAAAGTATTTTTTTGGTGCTATATTAATAAAAAGTAACATGAAAATGGCCATTGAGCTACCTTTTTTTTGGCAGAGATTGACTGGGTAGTTAGTTGATAATACAAGCAAGTTTATTATGGGGACACGTGAAACTGCGAAAAAGAAAGATTATGGCGGTCTGTGGGGGCGGCAAATGCAATACACAAGCACAGAGCGCGCGCTTACAAACCGTCCACATTGTCGAGCCCAATTTCATTGATACTCATTACTCACCATTACCTAGTCATGAGCAAAGCCCACAGCCTAGATTGTTAAAACCATGGGTGGTGGGACTCCTAGATTAACCCTCATTTTGTTGTTTTTCTTTTCTATTCTAGATAAGTAGATATTACGTATGATTCATACATTTATGTCATACTGCAACATTAGCATAGTAATCTTCATTCATCTATTCATCTTATTTTATATATTTTCCGAAGTGTATAAGAAGATATATAGTCAAGTGGGGTCTTATTTGATTAAACCCAATTTATCTTATCATAATATCAACTTACCCATAATTTTTACCTCCCAATAATTGGAGATATTAATGTTCAATGTTCCGCATTGGATAGAAACGTTGCGAGTATTAGCAACAAGGGGAAGTAGTATTAGTTTTTTTGGATCAGGGGCGGGAATCGAGGTGTTTGGTGTATGTTATGGCCTTTATTATCAGTATGGGTATTATTCACTTGTAAAAGTAATAAGAGCCACTAGTTATCACTTCTTCGTGGATTGTTATAGATACTTAAGCAGCGTTTTATAGAAAAATCATGGTTTAGCACTGTTTTGGTTCGCTTGTAAACTAGTAGTCTGCTTAATTGATGGTAATAAATTATGATAATGGTAATAGATTATGATAATGGTCAATTATAGTGTAGTTTTGAATAGAAAAAATATCATGTTAATGCTCATAATAATGAGAAAGTATCACTCCCCCAATATATATGCATTTTTCTTCGTGAGTTTCGTTGCTATAATTGTCACTTTTTCGTGTTTAAGTATGAGAATTCGGTGCGATGGTAGTAATGAGTAGGAGATTCTCTATACAAATTAAGTATGCTTTTATTGTCGATCGTCATTTTGTACTACTTACGAAAGGAGTTGTAGCAATCTGATACTTTTCCACTGCTAAAATCAAGTCTTAGAACACCCTTAATGGGTGTCTCAAAAAAATCTCAATCCAATTGATTTTTTTGAAATAAAAACATAATGGTGAAGTTTTTCAATCTCCTCTTGATTGAGATTTTTGGATAAATACCTTTGAACCGAGATTTCTTTGAGAAATCTCAGTTCCTGTCAGAGGGCCCACTATACCAATACCAGCGACAAAACGCGTATGAAACTTGGACTCGATTTCTTGGTTTAAAAACAATAAAACGAAAAAAATAATTCACCAATTTAGGGTCAACGCGCTCAATCCAATGGCATTATTTGATTAGACAAAAGATTTTTATTAATTTTGTTGAATCTCTAAAATTCTAAAAGCCCAATATCTTGCAAATGAAAAATCAAAAAATAAATAAAAATTATCAAAATTCATGATTTTTCATCCTCCATAAATGATAATTATTTCGTTTCTTTATTTTAAACCTTAAAAATTTAATTAATTGTATAGTGTAGTATTGAAATTGGGTTAGAATAGAAAATGTGAAATTGAGCAAAAAATAGGAGAGATGGGGGGGCGTGGTGCAAGGCTAATTTGTTAAAGTGGAAAAAGTGCTCGATTGATATCTCTAAATTGGTGATGTGGAGGAGAAAAAATGAAAATAAGAAGATTGAGATTTTTCATCCACCATTAGTGATAACTCTTCTTTAAACTCAAATTCAATCAAGTATCAATATAGGTGAAGTAAAAGATAATTATGTCGAATCAGGCGTATTCATTTTAGATAAGTTCATGTGAGGAGGATTGACCTTATGTTGACCATATATTTAATTCATGTGTTAAAAATTATACAAAAAAATGATAATTATATATCGAACTCCCCAATCTAAGTATAATATGATTGAAGGTCAATACCTTAATACTTCGTTTTTCCATAAAAAGATGTCATTTTCATATTCTGAAAGACGTTTTGACTTTCAGTTTCACATATAAATAGATATCGACAATTATAAAAATTATACCTTTAGATTATTATCAAAAGATATTATTAACAATTGATATTTTACAAGATATTGATTTTCAAAGTAGATTTTATGATTTATAAAAGCTACATCTTTTCATTGTTTTTGAAACAATAGAATACTTAATTGACCTTATTTTTTAAATTAATACCTTTCATGCTTTCACAGATAAAAGAGTAACTCTAATATAATCATCTAAAAAATATTATTTTGAAGCATTAATTAAAACATGGTTATTACATTATATATACCAAGTCCATACAAGAATGGTTAATTTGTGTGTTGAGCAACCCTACCATACATGTTGTTAATTGTGTAGGCATGGTGTACAAGTGTATGTAGTTGTTGTGTATTTTTGATATTTCTATTGCGCCAAGATACTGCTGGTTTCATAATACCATACCACTTGCTGGTCCAACTGAATCTAATTAAGCATATCACATTCTCATTTAAGGATCAATTCAACCTACCAAAGATCATCATGAGCCCAAGTAGGGGTTTTGCCAACTGGTTTTGATTTTCTATTGGCTGGAATAAATCTAGTTGTCTTATATTTTGTGTTGATTAATCTTTTCGAACAAGACATCATTAACTTAATTAGAAAAGTCATGTGGCTAATCAGGTTAGACCTTCTAGCAAAAAGGTTCAAGTCAAAGTCAACCTTAGATAGATAAAAATGTGCAAAAGCATATTTTATTAGTATTTTAGTGAACTATAGGTAATTAGATTGATTTGTGAATCGAAATCACTTCATCATATAAACACAGCGTCTACGCTAAAAATGAGGCCCAAATTTATTAGAACGTTTGTTAACATGGCTTGGGTGACATCTATTATCAAGAGAG
>CANSGD010001511.1:0-101042 GCA_947645195.1 Patellifolia procumbens | reverse complement strand
CCATTTCTAAGGGGTTCGAGCGCTCAGAAGCTTAAAATATTGAAGTCCGATTTTTCGCGTCACTTCGATTTTCGTGGGGGCCCAAATCGTATTTTGGGCCTAACTCCAAGCTCGGATAACATTTTTATGCGATTCCAAAGCCTGATATGTTTTTTTTACCATTTCTAGGGGATTTGAGCACTCAGAAGATGAAAATAGTTAAGTACGAATTTTCGCATCGGTTCGTTGTTTGTGGGGGCCCAAATCGTATTTTTGTCCTAACTCCTAGCTCGGATAACATTTTTGAGCAATTCCAAAGCCTGACATATTTTTTAACCATTACTAAGACGTCGAGGCTCATAAGCTGAAAATATTTATGTCCGATTTTTCGCGTTGGTTCGTTGTTCGTGGGGGCCTAAATCGTATTTTTGCCCTAACTCCTTGCTCGGATAACATTTTTGAGCGATTCCAAAGCCTGACATGTTTTTTACCATTTCAAAGGGGTTCGAGAGCTTAGAAGTTGAAAATATTGAAGTCCGATTTTTCGCGTCGGTTCGTTGTTCGTGGGGGCCTAAATCCTATTTTTGGCCTAACTCCTAGCTCGGATAACATTTTGGAGTGATTCCAAAGCCTGACATGTTTTTTGACCATTCCTAAGGGGTTCGAGCGCTTTGAAACTTAAAAGATTGAAGTCCGATTTTTCGTGTTGGTTCGTTGTTCGTGGGGGCCCAAATCGTATTTTTGTCCTAACTCCTTGCAAAGATAACATTTTTGAGCGATTACAAAGCCTAACAAGTTTTTTTACCATTTCAAAGGGGTTCGAGAGCTCAGAAGCTGAAAATATTGAAGTCCAATTTTACGCGTCGGTTCGTTGTTCGTAGATGCCCAAATCGTATTTTTGGCCTAAGTCCAAGCTCAGATAACATTTTTGTGCGATTCCAAAGCCTGACATGTTTTTTTTACCATTTCTAAAGTGGCTTGAGCACTCAGAAGCTGAAAATATTGAAGTCCGATTTTTCGCGTCGGTTCGTTGTTCGTGGGGGCCTAAATCGTATTTTTGGCCTAACTCCTAGCTCGGATAACATTTTGGAGTTATTCCAAAGCCTTACATGTTTTTTTACCATTCCTAAGGGGTTCGAGCGCTCAGAAACTTCAAATAATGAAGTCCGATTTTTCGCGTTGGTTCGTTGTTCGTCGAAGCCCAACTCGTATATTTGGCCTAACTCCTTACTCAGATAACATTTTTGAGAGATTCCAAAGCCTAACATGTTTTTTTACCATTTCAAAGGGGTTCGAGATCTCAGAAGCTGAAAATATTGAAGTCCAATTTTTCGCGTCGGTTCGTTGTTCGTTGTTCTTAGGTGCCCAAATCGTATTTTTTGCCTAACTCCAAGCTCAGATAACATTTTTGTGCGATTCCAAAGCCTGACATGTTTTTTTTACCATTTCTAAAGGGCTTGAGCACTCAGAAGCTGAAAATATTGAATTCCGATTTTTCGCGTTTGTTCGTTGTTCGTGGGGGCCCAAATGATATTTTTGGCCTAACTCCTAGCTCGGATAACATTTTTGAGAGATTCCAAATCATTACATTTTTTTTTACCATTTCTAAGGGGTTCGAGAGCTCAGAAGCTTAAAATAATGAAGTCCGATTTTTCGCGTCACTTCGTTGTTCGTCGAAGCCCAACTCGTATATTTGGCCTAACTCCAAGCTCGGATAACATTTTTGTGCGATTCCAAAGCCTGACATGTTTTTTTTCCATTTCTAAGGGGTTTGAGCACTCAGAAGCTGAAAATATTGTAGTACGATTTTTCGCGTCGGTTCGTTGTTCGTGGGGGCCCGAATCGTATTTTTGTCCTAAATCCTAGCTCGGATAACATTTTTGAGCGATTCCAAAGCTTTACATGTTTTTAACCATTTCTAAGGGGTCCGAGCGCTCAGAACTTCAAATATTGAAGTCCGATTTTTCTCGTCACTTCGTTGTTCGTGGGGGCCTAAATCGAATTTTAGGCCTAACTCCTAGCTCGGATAACATTTTTGAGCGATTCCAAAGCCTGACATTTTTTTTACCATTTCTATGGGGTTCGAGCGCTAATAAGCTGAAAATATTGAAGGCCGATTTTTCGCGTCGGTTCGTTGTTCATGGGGGCTCAAATCGTATTTATGGCCTAACTCCAAGCTCGGATAACATTTTTGTGCGATTCTAAAGCCTGCCATGTTTTTTTTACCATTTCTAAGGGGTTTGAGCACTCAAAAGCTGAAAATATTGAAGTCAGATTTTTCGCGTTAGTTCGTTGTTTGTTTGGGGCCCATATCGTATTTTTGGCCTAACTCCTAACTCGGATAACATTTTTGAGCGATTCTGAAACCTGACATGTTTTTTTTTACAATTTCTAAGGGGTTCGAGCGCTCAAAAGCTGAAAATATTGAAGTTCAATTTTTCGCGTCGGTTTGTTGTTCTTGGGGGCCCAAATCTTATTTTTGGCCTAACTCCTAGCTCCGATAACATTTTTGAGCGATTCCAAAGCCTGACATGTTTTTTTGCCATTTATATGGGGTTCGATTTCTCAGAAGTTGAAAATATTGAAGTTTAATGTTTCGCTTCAGTTCGTTGTTCGTGGGGTTTAAATCGTATTTTTGGCCTAACTCCTAGCTCGGATAACATTTTTGTGCTATTCCTAAGCATGACATGTTATTTTTTTACCATTTCTAAAGGGTTCGAGCACTCAGAAGCTGAAAATATTGAAGTCCGATTTTTCGCGTTGGTTCTTTGTTCGTGGGGGACCAAATCGTATTTTTGTCCTAACTCCTTGCTCGGATAACATTTTTGAGGGATTCCAAAGCCTGACATGTTTTATTACCATTTCAAAGGGGTTCGAAAGCTCAGAAGCTGAAAATATTGAAGTCCGATTTTTCGCGTCTATTCGTTGTTCGTGGGGGCCCAAATCGTATTTTTGGCCAAACTCCTAGCTCGGATAACATTTTTTAGTGATTCAAAAGCCTCACATGTTTTTTTACCATTCCTAAGGGGTTCGAGCGCTCATAAGCTTCAAATATTGAAGTCAGATATTTCGCGTTGGTTCATTGTTCGTGGGGGACCAAATCGTATTATTGTCTTAACTCCTTGCTCGGATAACATTTTTGAGTGATTCCAAAGCCTGACATGTTTTTTTACCATTTCAAAGGGGTTCGAAAGCTCAGATACTGAAAATATTTAAGTCCGATTTTTCGCGTCTGTTCGTTGTTCGTGGGGGCCCAAATCGTTTTTTGGCCAAACTCCTAGCTCAGATAACATTTTTGAGTGATTCCAAAGCCTGACATGTTTTTTTACAATTTCTAAGGGGTTCGAGCGCTGATAAGCTTCAAATATTGAAGTCAGAATTTTCGCGTTAGTTCGTTGTTTGTGTGGGCCCAAATCATATTTTTGGCCTAACTACTAGCTCAGATAACATTTTTGAGCGATTCCAAAGCATGACATGTTTTTTTACCAGTTCAAAGGGGTTCGAGCGCTCAGAAGCTTAAAATATTGAAGTCCAATTTTTCGTGTCACTTCGTTGTTCGTGGGGCCCAAATCGTATTTTTTGCTTAACTTCTAGCTCAGATAACATTTTTGTGCGATTCCAAAGCCATACATGTTTTTTTTTCCATTTCTAAGGGTTTGAACACTCAGAAGCTGAAAATATCGAAGTATAATTTTTCGCGTCTATTCGTTGTTCGTGGGGGCCCAAATCGTATTGTTGTCCTCACTCCTAGCTCGGATAACATTTTTGAGCGATTCCAAAGCCTGACATGTTTTTTTAACCATTTCTAAGGGGTTCGAGCGCTCAAAAGCTTAAAATATTAATGTCCGATTTTTCGCGTCACTTCGTTGTTCGTGGAAGCCCAAATCGCATTTTTGGCCTAACTCTAAGCTCAGATAACATTTTTGTGCGATTACAAAGCCTGACATATTTTTTACCATTTCTAAGAGGTTAAAGCACTCAGAAGCTGAAAATATTTAAGTACGATTTTTCGCATCGGTTCGTTGTTCGTGGGGGCTCAAATCGTATTTTTGTCCTAACTCCTAGCTCGGATAACATTTTTGAGCGATTATGAAGCCTGACATGTTTTTTTTTACCATTTCTAAGGGGTTCGAGCGCTCAGAAGCAGAAAATATTGAAGTCCGATTTTTCGCGTCAGTTCGTTGTTCGTGGGGACCCAAATCGTATTTATGGCCTAACTCCTAGCTCTGATAACATTTTTGAGCGATTCTAAAGCCTGACATTTTTTTTAACCATTTCTAAGGGGTTGGAGTGCTCAGAAGCTGAAAATAATGAAGTCCGATTTTTCGCCTTGGTTTGTTGTTCGTGGGGGTCCAAATCGTATTTTTGTCCTAACTCCTTGCTCGGATAACATTTTTGGGCGATTTCAAAGCCTGACATGTTTTTTTTTTCCATTTCAAGAAGGTTCGAGAGCTCAGAAGCTGAAAAAAATGATGTCCGATTTTCGCATCGGTTCGTTGTTCGTGGGGGCCCAAATCGTATTTTTGTCCTAACTCCTAGCTCGGATAACATTTTTGAGCGATTCAAAAACCTGACATGTTTTTTTACCATTTCAAAGGGGTTCGACAGCTCTGAAGCTGAAAATATTTAAGTCCGATTTTTTCGCGTCGGTTCGTTGTTCGTGGGGCCCAAATCGTATTTTTGGCCGAACTCCTAGCTCGGATAACATTTTTGAGCGATTCAAAAGCCTGACATGTTTTTTTACTATTTCAAAGGGGTTCGAGAGCTTAGAAATTGAAAATATTGAAGTCAAATTTTTCGGGTCGGTTCGTTGTTCACGGGGGACTAAATCGTATTTTTGGCCTAACTCCTAGGTCGGATAACATTTTTGTGCGATTCCAACGCCTGACATGTTTTTTTACCATTTCTAAGGGGATTGAGCACTCAGAAGCTCAAAATATTGAAGTCAGATTTTTAGCGTTAGTTCGTTGTTTGTGGTGGCCCAAATCGTATTTTTGGCCTAACTCCTAACTCGGATAACATTTTTGAGGGATTCCAAAGCATGACATGTTTTTTTTACCATTTCTAAGGGTTTGAGCGCTTAGAAGTTTAAAATATTGAGGTCCAATTTTTCGCGTCGGTTCGTTGTTCGTGGGGGCCTAAATCGTATTTTTGACCTAACTCCAAGCTCGGATAACATTTTTGTGCGATTCAAAAGCGTGACATGTTTTTTTTACCATTTCTAAGGGGTTCGAGCGCTCAGAAGCTGAAAATATTGAAGTCAGATTTTTCGCGTTGGTTAGTTGTTCGTGGGGGACCAAATCGTATTTTTGTCCTAACTCCTTGCTCGGATTACATTTTTGAGTGATTCCAAAGCCTGACATGTTTTTTTACCATTTCAAAGGGGTTCGAATGCTCAGAAGCGTAAAATATTGAAGTCCGATTTTTCGCGTCGGTTCGTTGTTCGTGGGAGCCCAAATGCTATTTTTAGCCAAAATCCTAGCTCGGATTACATTTGTTAGTGATTCCAAAGGGGTTCGAGCTCTCAGAAGCTTCAAATATTGAAGTCAAATTTTCCGAGTTAGTTCGTTGTTTGTGGGGGCCCAAATCGTATTTTTGGCCTAACTCCTAGCTCAGATAACATTTTTGAGCGATTCCAAAGCATGACATGTTTTTTTACCATATCTAAGGGGTTCGAGCACTCAGAAGCTTAAAATATTGAAGTCCGATTTTTCGTGTCACTTCGTTGTTCGTGGGGCCCAAATCGTATTTTTGGCCTAACTCAAAGCTCGGATAACATTATTGAGTGATTCCAAAGCCTCACATGTTTTTTTACTATTTCTAAGGGGTTTGAGCACTCAGAAGCTGAAAATATTAAAGTACGAATTTTCGCATCGGTTCGTTGTTCGTGGGGGACCAAATCGTATTTTTGTCCTAACTCCTAGCTCGGATAACATTTTTGAGTGATTCTGAAGCCTGACATATTTTTTTGACCATTTCTAAGGGGTTCGAGCGCTCAGAAGCAGAAAATATTGAAGTTTAATTTTTCGCGTCGGTTCGTTGTTCGTGGGGGCCAAAATCGAATTTTTGTCCTAACTCCTAGCTCGGATAACATTTTTGTGCGATTCCAAAGACTGACAGGTTTATTTACTATTTCTAAGGGGTTTGAGCACTCAGAAGCTGAAAATATTGAAGTACGATTTTTCGCATCGGTTCGTTGTTCATGGGGGCCCAAATCGTATTTATGGCCTAAGTCCTAGCTCGGATAACATTTTTGAGCGATTCCAAAGCCTGACATATTTTTAACCATTTCTAAGGGGTTCAATCGCTCAGAAGCTTAAAATATTGAAGTCCGAATTTTCGCGTTGGTTCATTGTTCGTGGGGGCCCAAATCGTATTTTTGTCCTAAGTCCTTGCTTGGATAACATTTTTCAGCGATTCCAAAGCCTGACAAGTTTTTTTACCTTTTCAAACGGGTTCGAGAGCTCAGAAGCTGAAAGTATTGAAGTCCGATTTTTCGCGTCGGTTCGTTGTTCGTGGGGCCCAAATCGTATTTTTGGCCTAACTCCTAGCTCGGATACCATTTTTGAGTGATTCCAAAGTCTAACATGTTTTTTTAACATTTCAAAGGGGCTCCAGATCTCAGAAGCTGAAAATATTGAAGTGCGATTTTTCGCGTCGGTTCGTTGTTCGTGGGGGCCCAAATCGTATTTTTGGCTTAACTCCTAGCTTGGATAACATTTTTGAGTGATTCCAAAGCCTGACATGTTTTTTTTTACCAATCCTAAGGGGTTCGAGCGCTCAGAAGCTTCAAATATTGAAGTCCGATTTTTCGCGTCACTTCGTTATTCGTGGGGGCCCAAATCGTATTTTTGGCCTAACTCCAAGCTCGGATAACATTTTTGAGTGATTCCAAAGCCTGACATGTTTTTTTACCAATCCTAACGGGTTTGAGCACTCAGAAGCTGAAAATATTGAAGAACGATTTTTCGCATCGGTTCGTTGTTCGTGGGGGCCCAAATCGTATTTTTGTCCTAACTCCTAGCTCGGATAATACTTTTGAGCGATTCTGAAGCCTGACATGTTTTTTTTTACAATTTCTAAGGGGTTCGAGCGCTCAAAAGCTTCAAATATTGAAGTTCAATTTTTCGCGTCGGTTTGTTGTTCTTGGGGGCCCAAATCTTATTTTTGGCCTAACTCCTAGCTCCGATAACATTTTTGAGCGATTCCAAAGCCTGACATGTTTTTTTGCCATTTATATGGGGTTCGATTTCTCAGAAGCTGAAAATATTGAAGTTTAATATTTCGCGTCAGTTCGTTGTTCGTGGGGGCCCAAATCGTATTTTTGGCCTAACTCCTAGCTCGGATAACATTTTTGTGCGATTCCAAAGCCTGACAGGTTTTTTTACCATTTCTAAGGGGTTCGAGTGCTCAGAATCTTAAAATATTGAAGTTCAATTTTTCGCGTTGTTTCGTTGTTCATGGGGGCCAAACTCGTATTTTTGGCCTAACTCCAAGCTCGAATAACTTTTTTGAGCAATTCCAAAGTCTGACATGTTTTTTTTACCATTTCTTAGGAGTTCGAGAGCTCAGAAGCTTAAAATAATGAAGTCCGATTTTTCGCGTCACTTCGTTGTTCGTGGGGGCCCAAATCGTATTTTTGGCCTAACTCCAACCTCGGATAACATTTTTGTGCAATTCCAAAGCCTGACATGTTTTCTTTACCATTTCTAAGGGGTTTGAGAACTCAGAAACTGAAAATATTGAAGTAAGATTTTTCGCGTCAGTTCGTTGTTCGTGGGGGCCCAAATCGTATTTTTGTCCTTACTTCTAGCTCGGATAAAATTTTTGAGCGATTCCAAAGCCTGACATGTTTTTTTTACCATTTCTAAGGGGTTCGACTGCTCAGAAGCTTAAAATATTGAAGTCCGATTTTTCGCGTCACTTCGTTGTTTGTGGAGGCCCAAATCGTATTTTTGGCCTAACTCCAAGCTCGGATTACAGTTTTGTGCGATTCCAAAGCCTTACATTTTTTTTACAATTTCTAAGGGGTTTGAGTACTCAGAAGCTGAAAATATTAAAGTGTGATTTCGCTTCGGTTCGTTGTTCGTGGGGGCCCAAATCGATTTTTGGCGTAACTCCTTTCTCGGATAACATTTTTGAGTGATTCCAAAGCCTGACATGTTTTTTTTTACCATTTCTAAGGGGTTTGAGCACTCAGCAGCTGAAAATATTGAAGTACGATTTTCGCTTCGGTTCGTTGTTCGTGGGGGGCCAAGTCGTATTTTCGTCCTTACTCCTTGCTTGGATAACATTTTTGAGCGATTCCAAAGCCTGACATGTTTTTTTACCATTTCCAAGGGGTTTGACCGCTCAAAAGCTTAAAATATTGAAGTCCAATTTTTCGAATCATTTCGTTGTTCGTGGGGGCCCAAATCGTATTTTTGGCCTAACTCCAAGCTCGGATTACATTTTTGTGCGATTCCAAAGCTTGACATGTGTTTGTTTACCATTTCTAAAGGGTTTGAACACTCAGAAACTGAAAATATTGAAGTTTGATTTTTCGCGTCGGTTCGTGGGGGCCCAAATCGTATTTTTTGCCTAACTCCTAGCTCGGATAACATTTTTGAGTGATTCCAAAGCCTGACATGTTTTTTTACCATTCTTAAGGGGTTCGAGCGCTCAGAAGCTTCAAATATTGTTGTCCGCTTTTTCACGACACTTCGTTGTTCGTGGGGGCCCAAATCTTATTATTGGCCTAACTCCTAGCTCCGATTACATTTTTGAGCGATTCCAAAGCCTGACATGTTTATTTACCATTTCTATGGGGTTCGAGCGCTCATAAGCTGAAAATATTGAAGTCCAATTTTTCGCGTTGTTTCGTTGTTCGTGGGGTCCAAATCGTATTTTTGGCCTAACTCCTACCTCGGATAACATTTTTGAGCGATTCCAAAGCCTGACATGTTTTTTTTTATCATTTTTAAGGGTTTCGAGCGCTCGAAGCTTAAAATATTGAAGTCCCATTTTTCGCGTCACTTCGTTGTTCGTGGGGGCCCAAATCGTATTTTTGGCCTAACTCCAAGCTCAAATAACATTTTTGTGCGATTACAAAGCCTGTTATGTTTGTTTTACCATCTCTAAGGGGTTTGAGCACTCAGAAGCTTAAAATATAGATGTCCGATATTTCGCGTTAGTTCGTTGTTCATGGGGATCGAAATCGTATTTTTGGCCTAACTCCTAGTTCGGATAACATTTTTGAGAGATTCCAAAGCATGACACGTTTTTTTTTACAATTTCTAAGGAGTTCGAGAGCTCAGAAGCTTAAAATAATGAAGTCCGATTTTTCGCGTCACTTCGTTGTTCGTGGGGGCCCAAATCGTATTTTTTGCCTAACTCCAAGCTAGGATAACATTTTTGTGCGATTCCAAAGCCTGACATGGTTTTTTTTTCATTTCTAAGGGGTTTAAGCACTCAGAAGCTGAAAATATTGAAGTACGATTTTTCGAGTCAGTTCGATGTTCGTGGGGGCACAAATCGTATTTTTTGCCTAACTCCTTGCTCGGATAACATTTTTGAGCGATTCAGAAGCCTGACATGTTTCTTTACCATTTATAAGGAATTCGAATGCTCAGAAGCTGAAAATATTGAAGTCCAATTTTTCGCATTGGATCGTTGTTCGTGGGGGCCCAAATCGTATTTTTTGCCTAACTCCTAGCTTGGATAACATTTTTGAGCTATTCAAAAGCCTGACATTTTTTTTACCATTTCTAAGGGGTTCGAGCGCTCAGAAGCATCAAAATATTGAAGTCCGATTTTTCGCGTCACTTCGTTATTCGTGGGGGCCCAAATCGTATTTATGGCCTAACACCTAGCTCGGATAACATTTTTGAGCGATTCCACAGCAGGACAAGTTTTTTTTATCATTTCTATGGGGTTCGAGCGCTCAAAAGCTGAAAATATTGAAGTTAAATTTTTCGCGTTGGTTCGTTGTTCGTGGGGGCCCAAATCGTATTTTTTGCCTAACTCCTAGCTCGGATAACATTTTTGAGCGATTCAAAAGCATGACATGTTTTTTTACCATTTCTAAGGGGTTCGAGCGCTCAGAAGCTTAAAATATTGAAGTCCGATTTTTCACGTCACTTCTTTGTTCCAAAGGGCCCAAATTGTATTTTTGGCTTAACTCCAAGCTCTGATAACATTTTTGTGCGATTCCAAAGCCTGACATGTTTTTTTTAATACAATTTCTAAGGGGTTTGAGCACTCAGAAGCTGAAAATATTGAAGTACGATCTTTTCATCTGTTCGTTGTTCGTGGGGTCCCAAATCGTATTTTTTTCCTAACTCCTAGCTCGGATAACATTTTTGAGCGATTCTGAAGCCTGAAATATTTTTTTTTAACATTTCTAAGGGGTTCTAGCGCTCAGAAGATGAAAATATTGAAGTCCATTTTTCGCGTGGGTTCGTTGTTCGTGGGGGCCCAAATCGTATTTATAGCCTAACTCCTAGCTTGGATAACATTTTTGAGCGATTCCAAAGCCTGACATATTTTTTAACCATTTCTAAGGGGTTCGAGCGCTCAGAATCAGAAAATATTGAAGTCCGATTTTTGGCGTTGGTTCGTTGTTCGTGGGGGCCCAAATCGTATTTTTGTCCTAACTCCTTGCTCGGATAACATTTTTGAGCGATTCCAAAGCCGGACATATTTTTTTACCATTTCTAAGGGGTTTGAGCACTCAGAAGCTGAAAATATTTAAGTACGATTTTTCGCATCGGTTCGTTGTTCGTGGGGGCATAAATCGTATTTTTGACCTAACTCCTAGCTCGGATAACATTTTTAAGCGATTCTGAAGCCTGACATGTTTTTTTTACCATTTCTAAGGGGTTCGAGTGCTTTGAAGCTGAAAATATTGAAGTCTGATTTTTCGCTTTAGTTCGTTGTTCGTGCGGGCCCAAATCGTATTTTTGACCTAACTCCTAGCTTGGATAACAATTTTGAGCGATTCTGAAAGCCTGACATGTTTTTTTACCATTTCAAAGGGGTTCGAGAGCTCAGAAGCTTAAAATATTGAAGTCCGATTTTTCGCGTCGGTTCATTGTTCGTGGGGGCCCAAATCGTATTTTTGGCCTAACTCCTAGCTCGGATAACATTTTTGAGTGATTCCAAAGCCTGACATGTTTTTTTACCATTCCTAACGGGCTCGAGCGCTCAGAAGCTTCAAATATTAAAGTTAGATTTTTCGCGTTAGTTCGTTGTTTGTGGGGGCCCAAATCGTATTTTTGGCCTAACTCCTTGCTCGGATAACATTTTTGAGCGATTCAAAAGCCTGACATGTTTCTTTACCATTTCTAAGGGGTTCGAATGCTCAGAAGCTGAAAATATAGATGTCCGATATTTTGCGTTAATTCGTTGTTCATGGGGGCCCAAATCGTATTTTTGGCTTAACTCCAAGCTCGAATAACATTTTTGTGCGATTCCTAAGCCTGACGTGTTTTTTTCACCATTCCAAAGGGGTTCAAGCGCTCGAAGCTTCAAATATTGAAGTCCGATTTTTCGCGTCACTTCGTTGTTCGTGGGGGCCCAAATCGTATTTTTGGCCTAACTCCTAGCTCGGATAATATTTTTGAGCGATTCCACAGCCTGACATGTTTTTTTATCATTTCAATGGGGTTCGAGCGCTCAGAAGCTGAAAATATTGAAGTTAAATTTTTCGCGTCAGTTCGTTGTTCGTGTGGGCCCAAATCGTATTTTTTGCCTAACTCCAAGCTCGGATAACATTTTTGTGCAATTCCAAAGCCTGACATGTTTTTTTACCATTTCTAAGGGGTTTGAGCACTCAGAAGCTGAACATATTCAAGTCAGATTTTTAGAGTTAGTTCGTTGTTTGTGGGGGTCCAAATCGTATTTTTGGCCTAACTCCTAGCTCGAATAAAATTTTTGAGCGATTCCAAAGCATGACATGTTTTTTTATACCATTTCTAAGGGGTTAGAGCGCTCAGAAGCTTAAAATATTGAAGTCCGGTTTTTCGCGTCACTTCGTTGTTCGTGGGGGCCCAAATCGTATTTTTGTCCTAACTCCTTGCTCGGATAATATTTTTGAGCCATTCCAAAGCCTGACATGTTTTTTTACCATTTCAAAGGGGTTCGAGAGCTCGGAAGCTGAAAATATTGAAGGACGATTTTTCGCGACGGTTCGTTGTTCGTGGGGGCCCAAATCGTATTTTTGGCCTAACTCCTAGCTCGGATAACATTTTGGAGTGATTCCAAAGCCTGACATGTTTTTTTACCATTCCTAACGGGTTCGAGCGCTTAGAAGCATCAAATATTGAAGTCTGATTTTTCGCGTCACTTCGTTGTTCAGGGGGGCTCAAATCGTATTTTTGGCCTAACTCCTAGCTCGGATAACATTTTTGAGCGATTCCAAAGCATGACATGTTTTTTTTACCATTTCTAAGGGGTTCGAGCGCTCAGAAACTTATAATATTGAAGTCCAATTTTTCGCGTCACTTCGTTGTTCGTGGGGGCCCAAATCGTATTTTTGGCCTTACTCCAAGCTCGGATAACATTTTTGTGCGATTCCAAAACCTGACATGTTTTTTTTTTTACCATTTCTAAGGGGTTTGAGCACTCAGAAGCTGAAAATATTGAAGTACGATTTTTTGCATCGGTTCGTTGTTCGTGAGGGCCCAAATCGTATTTTTGTCCTAACTCCTAGCTCGGATAACATTTTCGAGGGAATCCAAAGCCTGACAGTATTTTTTAACCATTTCTAAGGGGTTCGAGCGCTCAAAAGCTGAATATATTGAAGTCCAATTTTTCGCGTTGGTTAGTAGTTCGTGGGAGCCCAAATCGTATTTTTTGCCTAACTCCTAGTTCGGATAACATTTTTGAGCGATTCCAAAACCTGACATTTTTTTTTACCATTTCTAAGGGGTTCGAGCTCTCAGAATCTTAAAATATTGAAGTCCGATTTTTCGCATCACTTCGTCGTTCGTGGGGGCCCAAATCGTTTTTTTGTGCGATTCCAAAGCCTGACATGTTTTTTTTGTGCGATTCCAAAGCCTGACATGTTTTTTTTACCATTTCTAAGGGGTTTGAGGACTCAGAAGCTGAAAAATTGATGTTTGATTTTTCGCGTTAGTTCGTTGTTCGTGGGGGTTCAAATCGTATTTTTGGCCTAACTCCTACCTCGGATAACATTTTTGAGCGATTCCAAAGCCTGACATGTTTTTTTTTATCATTTTTAAGGGTTTCGAGCGCTCAGAAGCTTAAAATATTGAAGTCCCATTTTTCGCGTCACTTCGTTGTTCGTGGGGGCCCAAATCGTATTTTTGGCCTAAGTCCAAGCTCAAATAACATTTTTGTGCGATTACAAAGCCTGTTATGTTTGTTTTACCATCTCTAAGGGGTTTGAGCACTCAGAAGCTTAAAATATAGATGTCCGATATTTCGCGTTAGTTCGTTGTTCATGGGGGCCGAAATCGTATTTTTGGCCTAACTCCTAGTTCGGATAACATTTTTGAGAGATTCCAAAGCATGACACGTTTTTTTTTACAATTTCTAAGGAGTTCGAGAGCTCAGAAGCTTAAAATAATGAAGTCCGATTTTTCGCGTCACTTCGTTGTTCGTGGGAGCCCAAATCGTATTTTTTGCCTAACTCCAAGCTAGGATAACATTTTTGTGCGATTCCAAAGCCTGACATGGTTTTTTTTTCATTTCTAAGGGATTTGAGCACTCAGAAGATGAAAATATTGAAGTACGATTTTTCGAGTCAGTTCGATGTTCGTGGGGGCACAAATCGTATTTTTTGCCTAACTCCTTGCTCGGATAACATTTTTGAGCGATTCAGAAGCCTGACATGTTTCTTTACCATTTATAAGGAATTCGAATGCTCAGAAGCTGAAAATATTGAAGTCCAATTTTTCGCATTGGATCGTTGTTCGTGGGGGCCCAAATCGTATTTTTTGCCTAACTCCTAGCTTGGATAACATTTTTGAGCTATTCAAAAGCCTGACATTTTTTTTTACCATTTCTAAGGGGTTCGAGCGCTCAGAAGCATCAAATATTGAAGTCCGATTTTTCGCGTCACTTCGTTATTCGTGGGGGGCCAAATCGTATTTATGGCCTAATACCTAGCTCGGATAACATTTTTGAGCGATTCCACAGCAGGACAAGTTTTTTTTTAATCATTTCTATGGGGTTCGAGCGCTCAAAAGCTGAAAATATTGAAGTTAAATTTTTCGCGTTGGTTCGTTGTTCGTGGGGGCCCAAATCGTATTTTTTGCCTAACTCCTAGCTCGGATAACATTTTTGAGCGATTCAAAAGCATGACATGTTTTTTTTACCATTTCTAAGGGGTTCGAGCGCTCAGAAGCTTAAAATATTGAAGTCCGATTTTTCGCGTCACTTCTTTGTTCCAAAGGGCCCAAATTGTATTTTTGGCTTAACTCCAAGCTCTGATAACATTTTTGTGCGATTCCAAAGCCTGACATGTTTTTTTTTAATACAATTTCTAAGGGGTTTGAGCACTCAGAAGCTGAAAATATTGAAGTACGATCTTTTCATCTGTTCGTTGTTCGTGGGGTCCCAAATCGTAATTTTTTTCCTAACTCCTAGCTCGGATAACATTTTTGAGCGATTCTGAAGCCTGAAATATTTTTTTCAACATTTCTAAGGGGTTCTAGCGCTCAGAAGATGAAAATATTGAAGTCCATTTTTCGCGTGGGTTCGTTGTTCGTGGGGGCCCAAATCGTATTTATAGCCTAACTCCTAGCTTGGATAACATTTTTGAGCGATTCCAAAGCCTGACATATTTTTTAACCATTTCTAAGGGGTTCGAGCGCTCAGAATCAGAAAATATTGAAGTCCGATTTTTGGCGTTGGTTCGTTGTTCGTGGGGGCCCAAATCGTATTTTTGTCCTAACTCCTTGCTCGGATAACATTTTTGAGCGATTCCAAAGCCGGACATATTTTTTTACCATTTCTAAGGGGTTTGAGCACTCAGAAGCTGAAAATATTTAAGTACGATTTTTCGCATCGGTTCGTTGTTCGTGGGGGCATAAATCGTATTTTTGACCTAACTCTTAGCTCGGATAACATTTTTAAGCGATTCTGAAGCCTGACATGTTTTTTTTACCATTTCTAAGGGGTTCGAGTGCTTTGAAGCTGAAAATATTGAAGTCTGATTTTTCGCTTTAGTTCGTTGTTCGTGCGGGCCCAAATCGTATTTTTGACCTAACTCCTAGCTTGGATAACAATTTTGAGCGATTCTGAAGCCTGACATGTTTTTTTACCATTTCAAAGGGGTTCGAGAGCTCAGAAGCTTAAAATATTGAAGTCCGATTTTTCGCGTTGGTTCATTGTTCGTGTGGGCCCAAATCGTATTTTTGGCCTAACTCCTAGCTCGGATAACATTTTTGAGTGATTCCAAAGCCTGACATGTTTTTTTACCATTCCTAACGGGCTCGAGCGCTCAGAAGCTTCAAATATTAAAGTTAGATTTTTCACGTTACTTCGTTGTTTGTGGGGGCCCAAATCGTATTTTTGGCCTAACTCCTTGCTCGGATAACATTTTTGAGCGATTCAGAAGCCTGACATGTTTCTTTACCATTTCTAAGGGGTTCGAATGCTCAGAAGCTGAAAATATAGATGTCCGATATTTTGCGTTAATTCGTTGTTCATGGGGGCCCAAATCGTATTTTTGGCTTAACTCCAAGCTCGAATAACATTTTTGTGCGATTCCTAAGCCTGACGTGTTTTTTTCACCATTCCAAAGGGTTCAAGCGCTCAGAAGCTTCAAATATTGAAGTCCGATTTTTCGCGTCACTTCGTTGTTCGTGGGGGGCCAAATCGTATTTTTGGCCTAACTCCTAGCTCGGATAATATTTTTGAGCGATTCCACAGCCTGACATGTTTTTTTTATCATTTCTATGGGGTTCGAGCGCTCAGAAGCTGAAAATATTGAAGTTAAATTTTTCGCGTCAGTTCGTTGTTCGTGTGGGCCCAAATCGTATTTTTTGCCTAACTCCAAGCTCGGATAACATTTTTGTGCAATTCCAAAGCCTGACATGTTTTTTTACCATTTCTAAGGGGTTTGAGCACTCAGAAGCTGAACATATTCAAGTCAGATTTTTAGAGTTAGTTCGTTGTTTGTGGGGGTCCAAATCGTATTTTTGGCCTAACTCCTAGCTCGAATAAAATTTTTGAGCGATTCCAAAGCATGACATGTTTTTTTTATACCATTTCTAAGGGGTTAGAGCGCTCAGAAGCTTAAAATATTGAAGTCCGGTTTTTCGCGTCACTTCGTTGTTCGTGGGGGCCCAAATCGTATTTTTGTCCTAACTCCTTGCTCGGATAATATTTTTGAGCCATTCCAAAGCCTGACATGTTTTTTTACCATTTCAAAGGGGTTCGAGAGCTCGGAAGCTGAAAATATTGAAGGACGATTTTTCGCGACGGTTCGTTGTTCGTGGGGGCCCAAATCGTATTTTTGGCCTAACTCCTAGCTCGGATAACATTTTGGAGTGATTCCAAAGCCTGACATGTTTTTTTACCATTCCTAACGGGTTCGAGCGCTTAGAAGCATCAAATATTGAAGTCTGATTTTTCGCGTCACTTCGTTGTTCAGGGGGGCTCAAATCGTATTTTTGGCCTAACTCCTAGCTCGGATAACATTTTTGAGCGATTCCAAAGCATGACATGTTTTTTTTACCATTTCTAAGGGGTTCGAGCGCTCAGAAACTTATAATATTGAAGTCCAATTTTTCGCGTCACTTCGTTGTTCGTGGGGGCCCAAATCGTATTTTTGGCCTTACTCCAAGCTCGGATAACATTTTTGTGCGATTCCAAAGCCTGACATGTTTTTTTTTTTACCATTTCTAAGGGGTTTGAGCACTCAGAAGCTGAAAATATTGAAGTACGATTTTTTGCATCGGTTCGTTGTTCGTGAGGGCCCAAATCGTATTTTTGTCCTAACTCCTAGCTCGGATAACATTTTCGAGGGAATCCAAAGCCTGAAGTATTTTTTAACCATTTCTAAGGGGTTCGAGCGCTCAAAAGCTGAATATATTGAAGTCCAATTTTTCGCGTTGGTTAGTAGTTCGTGGGAGCCCAAATCGTATTTTTTGCCTAACTCCTAGTTCGGATAACATTTTTGAGCGATTCCAAAACCTGACATTTTTTTTTTACCATTTCTAAGGGGTTCGAGCTCTCAGAATCTTAAAATATTGAAGTCCGATTTTTCGCATCACTTCGTCGTTCGTGGGGGCCCAAATCGTTTTTTTGTGCGATTCCAAAGCCTGACATGTTTTTTTTGTGCGATTCCAAAGCCTGACATGTTTTTTTTACCATTTCTAAGGGGTTTGAGGACTCAGAAGCTGAAAAATTGATGTTTGATTTTTCGCGTTAGTTCGTTGTTCGTGGGGGTTCAAATCGTATTTTTGGCCTAACTCCTAGCTCGGATAACATTTTTGAGAGATTCCAAAGCGTGACATGTTTTTTTTTACCATTTCTAAGGGGTTCGAGAGCTCAGAAGCTTAAAATAATAAAGTTCGATTTTTCGCGTCACTTCGTTGTTCGTGGGGGCTCAAATCGTATTTTTCGCCTAACTCCAACCTCGGATAACATTTTTGTGAGATTCCAAAGCCTGACATGTTTTTTTTCCACTTCTAAGGGGTTTGAGCACTCAGAAGCTTAAAATATTGAAGTACGATTTTTCGCGTCGGTTCGTTGTTCATGGGGGCCGAAATCGTATTTATGGCCTAACTCCTAGCTCAGATAACATATTTGATTGATTCCAAAGCCTGACATGTTTTTTTACGATTTCTATGGGGTTCGAGCGCTCAGAAGCTTAAAATATTTCGTTGTTCGTGGGGCCCAAATCGTATTTTTGGCCTAACTCCTAGCTCGGATAACATTTTTGTGCGATTCCAAAGCCTGACAGGTGTTTTTACCATTTCTAAGGGGTTCGAGTACTCAGAAGCTTAAAATATTGAAGTCCGAATTTTCGCGTTGATCGTTGTTCGTGGGGGCCAAAATCGTATTATTCGCCTAACTCCTAGCTCAATTAATTTTTTTGAGCAATTCCAAAGCCTGACAAGTTTTTTTTACCATTTCTAATGGGTTTGAGCTCTCAGAAGCTTAAACTATTGAAGTCCAATTTTTCGCGTCACTTTGTTGTTCGTGGGGGCCCAAATCGTATTTTTTGCCTAACTCCAAGCTTGGCTAACATTTTTGTGCGTTTCCAAAGCCTGCAATGTTTTTTTACCATTTCAAAGGGGTTCGAGAGCTCAGAAGCTGAAAATATTGAAGTCGGATTTTTCCCGTCGGTTCGTTGTTCGTGGGGGCCCAAATCGTATTTTTGGCCTAACTCCTAGGTCGGATAACATTTTTGTGACATTCCAAAGCCTGACAGGTGTTTTTACCATTTCTAACGGGTTTGAGTACTCAGAAGCTTAAAATATTGAAGTCCGAATTTTCGCGTTGGTTCGTTGTTCTTGGGGGCCCAAATCGTATTTTTCGCCTAACTCCTAGCTCGATTAACATTTTTTAGCAATTCAAAAGCCTGACATGTTTTTTGTTGTTCGTGGGGGCCCAAATCGTATATTTTGCCTAACTCCAAGCTTGGATAACATTTTTGTGCGATTCCAAAGCCTGCCATGTTTTTTTACCATTTCTAAGGGGTTCGAGCTCTCAGAAGCTTCAAATATTGAGGTCTGATTTTTTGCGTCACTTCGTTGTTCGTGGGGGCCCTAAATCGTATTTTTGGCCTAACTCCAAGATCGGATAACATTTTTGAGCGATTCCAAAGCCTGACATGTTTTTTTAACTAATTCTAAAGGGTTTGAGCTCTCAGAAGCTGAAAACATTGAAGTACGATTTTTCGCGTCGGTTCGTTGTTCGTGGAGGCCCAAATCGTATATATAGCGTAACTCCTAGCTTGGATAACATTTTTGAGCGATTCCAAAGCCTGACATATTTTTTAACCATTTCTAAGGGGTTCGAGCGCTCAGAAGCTGAAAATATTGAAGTCCGATTTTTCGCTTATGTTCGTTGGGGCCCAAATCGTATTTTTATCCTAACTCGTTGCTCGGATAACATTTTTGAGCGATTCCACAGCCTGAAATATTTTTTACCATTTCAAAGGGGTTCGAGAGCTTAGAAGCTGAAAATATTGAAGTCCGATTTTTCGCGTCTGTTCGTTGTTCGTGGGGCCCAAATCGTATTTTTTGCCTAACTCCTAGCTCGGATAACATTTTTGAGCTATTCCAAAGCATGACATGTTTTTTTTACAATTTCTAAGGGGTTCGAACGCTCAGAAGCTTAAAATATTGAAGTCCAATTTTTCGCGTCCCTTCGTTGTTCGTCGGGGCCCAAATCGTATTTTTAGCTTACTCCAAGCTCGGATAACATTTTTGAGCGATTTCAAAACCTGACATGTTTTTTTTTACCATTTCAAATGGGTTTGAGAACTGAGAAGCTGAAATTATTGAAGTACGATTTTTGGCATCGGTTCGTTGTTCGTGGGGGCCCAAATCGTATTTTTGTCCAAACTCCTAGCTCGGATAACATTTTTGAGTGATTCTGAAGCCTGACATGTTTTTTTTTACTTATTCTAAGGGGTTCGAGCGCTCAGAATCGGAAAATATTGAAGTCCGATTTTTCGCGTCGGTTCGTTGTTCGTGGGGGCCCAAATCGTATTTATGGCCTAACTCATAGCTCGAATAACATTTTTGAGCGATTCCAAAGCCTGACATGTTTTTTACCATTTCTAATTAAGGGGTTCGAGCGCTCAGAAGTTAAAAATTTTGAAGTACGATTTTTCGCATCGGTTCGTTGTTCGTGGGAGCCCAAATCGTATTTTTGTCCTAACTCCTAGCTCGGATAACATTTTTGAGCGATTCTGAAGCCTGACATGTTTTTTTTAACATTTCTAAAGGGTTCGAGCGCTCAGAAGCTGAAAATATTGAATTCCGATTTTTCGTGTCAGTTCGTTGTTCGTGGTGGCCCAAATCGTATTTATGGCCTAACTCCTAGCTCGGATAACATTTTTGAGGGATTCCAAAGCCTGGCATATTTTTTAACCATTTCTAAGGGGTTCGAGCGCTCAGAAGGTGAAAATATTGATGTCCGATTTTTCGCGTTGATTCATTGTTCTTGGGGGCCCAAATAGTATTTTTGTCCTAACTCCTTGCTCGGGTAACATTTTTGAGCGATTCCAAAGCATGACATGTTTTTTTACCATTTCTAATTAAGGGGTTCGAGCGCTCAGAAGCTGAAAATATTGAAGTCCGATTTTTCGCGTTGGTTTGTTGCTCGTGGGGGTCAAATCGTATTTTTGGCCTAACTCCTAGCTCGGATAGCAATTCTGAGCGATTCAAAAGCATGACATGTTTTTTAACCATTTCTAAGGGATTCGAGCGCTCAGAAGCTTAAAATATTGAAGTCTGATTTTTCGCGTCACTTCGTTGTTATTGGGGGCCCAAATCGTACTTTTGGCTTAACTCCAAGCTCGGATAACATTTTTATGCGATTCCAAAGCCTGACATGTTTTTTTTACCATTTCTAAGGGGTTTGAGAACTCAGAACCAGAAAATATTTAATTACGATTTTTGGCATCGGTACGTTGTTCGTGGGGGCCCAAATCGTATTTTTGTCCTAAGTCCTAGCTCTGATAACATTTTTGAGTGATTCTGAAGCATGACATGTTTTTTTACCATTTCTAAGGGGTTCGAGCGCTCGGAAGCTGAAAATATTGAAGTCCGATTTTTTGCGTCTGTTCGTTGTTCGTGAGGGCCCAAATCGTATTTATGGCCTAACTCTTAGCTCGGATAACATTTTTGAGAGATTCCAAAGCCTAACATATTTTTTAACCATTTCAAAGGGCTTCCAGAGCTCAGAAGATGAAAATATTGAAGTCCTATTTTTCGCGTCGGTTCGTTGTTAGTGGGGGCCCAAATCGTATATTTGACCAAACTCCTAGCTCAGATAACATTTTTGAGTGATTCCAAAGCCTGAAATGTTTTTTTACCATTTCTATGGGGTTCGAGCGCTCAGAAGCTGAAAATATTGAAGTTTAATTTTTCGCGTCAGTTTGTTGTTCTTGGGGGCCCAATTCGTATTTTTTGCCTAACTCCTAGCTCGGATAACATTTTTGTGCGATTCCAAAGCCTGAAAGTTTTTTTACCATTTCAAAGGGTATCGAGTGCTCAGAAGCTTAAAATATTGAAGTTCGATATTTCGCGTTGGTTCGTTGTTCGTGGGGGCCCAAATCGTATTTTTGGCGTAACTCCTAGCTCGGATAACATTTTTGAGCGATTCCAAAGCGTGACATGTTTTATTACCATTTCTAAGTGGTTCGAGCTCTCAGAAGCTTAAAATATTGTAGTCCGATTTTTCGCGTCACTTCGTTGTTCGTGGGGGCCCAAATCGTATTTTTTGCCAAACTCCAAGCTCGTATAACATTTTTGTGCGATTCCAAAGGCTGACATGTTTTTTATACCATTTCTAAGGGGTTTGAGCACTCAGAAGCTGAAAATATTTAAGTCCGATATTTCGCGTTGGTTCTTTGTTCGTGGGGGCCCAAATCGTATTTATGGCCTAACTCCTAGCTCGGATAACATTTTTGAGTGATTCCAAAGCCTAACATATTTTTTAACCATTTGAAAGGGGTTAGAGAGCTCAGAAGCTGAAAATATTGAAGTCCGATTTTTCGCTTTGGTTCGTTGTTCGTGGGGGCCCAAATCGTATATTTGGCCAAACTCCTAGCTCAGATAACATTTTTGAGTGATTCCAGAGCCTGAAATGTTTTTTTACCATTTCTATAGGGTTCGAGCGCTCAGAAGCTTAAAATATTGAAGTTTAAGCTTTTTAGTCGGTCGTTGTTCGTGGGGGCCGAACTCTTATTTTTGGCCTAACTCCTAGCTCGGATAACATTTTTGTGCGATTCCAAAGCTTGACAGGTTTTTTTTACCATTTCTAAGGGTTTCGAGTGCTCAGAAGCTTAAAATATTAAAGTCCGATATTTCGCGTTGGTTTGTTGTTCGTGGGGGCCCTAATCGTATTTTTGGCCTAACTCCTAGCTCGGATAACATTTTTTAGCGATTCAAGAGCCTGACATGTTTATTTACAATTTCTAAGTGAATCGAGCTCTCAGAAGCTTAAAATATTAAAGTCCGATTTTTCGCGTCACTTCGTTGTTCGTGGGGGCCCAAATCGTATTTTTTGCCTAACTCCAAGCTCGGATAAGATTTTTGTGCGATTCCAAAGGCTGACATGTTTTTTTTACCATTTCTAAGGGGTTTTAGCACTCAGAAGCTGAAAATATTGATGTCCGATTTTTCGTGTTAGTGCGTTGTTCGTGGGGGCCCAAATCGTATTTTTGGCCTAACCCCAAGCTCGGATAACATTTTTGTGCGATTCCAAAGCTTGACATGTTTTTTTTCCACTTCTAAGGGGTTTGAGCACTCAGAAGCTGAAAATATTGAAGTACGATTTTTCGCGTCGGTTCGCTGTTCGTTGGGGCCCAAATTGTATTTTTGTTCTAACTCCTAGCACGGATAACAATTTTAAGCGATTCCAAAGCCTGACATGTTTTTTTTACCATTTCTAAGGGGTTATTGCGCCCAGAAGCATAAAATATTGAACTCCGATTTTTCGCGTCACTTCGTTGTTTGTGGGGGCCCAACTCGTATTTTTGCCTAACTCCAAGCTCGGATAACGTTTTTGTGCGATTCAAAAGCCTGACATGTTTTATTACCATTTCTAAGGGGTTTGAGCACTCAGAAGATGAAAATATTGAAGTCAGATTTTTCGCGTTAGTTCGTTGATTGTGGGGGCCCAAATAGTATTATTTGCCTAACCCTTAGCTCTGATAACATTTTTGAGCAATTCCAAAGCATGACATGTTTTTTTACCATTTCTAAGGGGTTCGAGCGCTCAGAAGCTTCAAATATTGAAGTCTGATTTTTCGCTTCACTTCGTTGTTCGTGGGGGCCCTAAATCGTATTTTTGGCCTAACTCCAAGCTCGGATAACATTTTTGAGCGATTCCAAAGCCTGACATGTTTTTTTTACTATTTGTAAGGGGGTTGAGCTCTCAGAAGCTAAAAATATTGAAGTACGATTTTTCACGTCGGTTCGTTGTTCGTGGGGGCCCAAATCGTTTTTATGTCCTAATTCCTATCTCGGATAACATTTTTGAGAGATTCTGAAGCCTGACATGTGTTTTTTCCATTTCAAAGGGGTTCGAGCGCTCAGAAGCTGAAAAATTTGAAGTCTGATATTTCGCGTCGGTTCGTTGTTCGTGGCGTCCTAAATCGTATATATGGCCTAACTCCTAGCTCGGATAACATTTTTGAGCGATTCCAAAGCCTGACATATTTTTTAACCATTTCTAAGGGGTTCGAGCGCTCAAAAGCTTAAAATATTGAAGTCCGATTTTTCACGTCGGTTCGTTGTTCGTGGGACCCCAATTCGTATTTTTTGCCTAACTCCTAGCTCAGATAACATTTTTGAGTGATTCAAAAGCCTGACATGTTTTTTTTTCATTTCTAAGGGGATCGAGTGCTCAGAAGCATCAAATATTGAAGTCCGATTTTTCGCGTCACTTCGTTGTTCATGGGGGCCCAAATCGTATTTTTGGCCTTACTCCTATCTCGGATAACATTTTTGAGCGATTCCAAAGCATGATATGTTTTTTTTTACCATTTCTAAGGGGTTTCGACGCTCAGAAGCTTAAAATATTGAAATCCAATTTTTCGCGTCACTTCGTTGTTCGTTGGGGCCCAAATCGTATTTTTGGTCTTACTCCAAGCTCGGATAACATTTTTGTGCGATTCCAAAACCTGACATGTTTTTTTTTTACCATTTCTAATGGGTTTGAACACTCAGAAGTTGAAAATATTGAAGTACGATTTTTTGCATCGGTTCGTTGTTCGTGGGGGCACAAATCGTATTTTTGTGCTAACTCCTAGCTCGGATAACATTTTTGAGTGATTCTGAAGCCTAACATGTTTTTTTTACTTTTCCTAACGGGTTCGAGCGCTCAGAAGCTGAAAATATTGAAGTCCGATTTTTCTCGTCGGATCGTTGTTCGTGGGGGCCCAAATCGTATTTTTGGTGTAACTCCTAGCTCGGATAACAATTTTGAGCGATTCCAAAGCATCACATGTTTTTTTACCATTTCTAAGGGGTTCGAGAGCTCAGAAGCTTAAAATATTGAAGTCCGATTTTTCGCGTCACTTCGTTGTTCGTGGGAGCCCAAATCGTATTTTTGTCCTAACTCCAACCTCGGATAACATTTTTGTGCGATTCCAAAGCCTGACATGTTTTTTCTTTACCATTTCAAAGGGGTTTGAGCACTCAGAAGTTGAAAATATTGAAGTACGATTTTTCGCCTCGGTTCACTGTTCGTGGGGGCCCAAATCGTATTTTTGTTCTAACTCCTAGCTCGGATAACATTTTTGAGCGATTCCAAAGCATGACATGTTTTTTTACCATTTCTAATTAAGGGGTTCGAGCGCTCAAAAGCTTAAAATATTGAAGTCCCATTTTTCGCGCCTATTCGTTGTTCGTGGGAGCCCTAATCGTATTTTTGTCCTAACTCCTTGCTCGGATAACATTTTTGTGCGATTCCAAAGCCATACATGTTTTTTTTTCCATTTCTAAGGGGTTCGAGCGCTCAGAAGCTGAAAATATTGAAGTCCTATTTTTCGGGTCTGTTCGTAGTTCGTGGGGCCCAAATCGAATTTTTGGCCTAACTCCAAGCTCGGATAACATTTTTGAGGGATTCCAAATCCAGACATGTTTTTTTTACCATTTCTAAGGGGTTCGAGCGGTCATAAGCTGAAAATATTGAAGTCCGATTTTTCCTGTCAGTTCGTTGTTCGTGGGGGCCCAAATCGCATTTATGGCCTACCTCCTATCTCGGATAACATTTTGGGCGATTCGAGAGCCTGGCATATTTTTTAACCATTTCTAAGGGGTTCGAGCGCACAGAAGGTGAAAATATTGATGTCTGATTTTTCGCGTTGGTTCATTGTTCGTGGGGGCCCAATTCGTATTTTTGTCCTAACTCTTTGCTCGGATAAAATTATTGTGCGATTCCAAAGCCTGACAGGTTTTTTTACCATTTCTTAGGGGTTCGAGTGCTAAGAAGCTTAAAATATTGAAGTCCGATTTTTCGCGTTGGTTCGTTGTTCGTGGGGGCCCAAATCGTATCTAACTCCTACCTCGGATAACATTTTTTGTGCGATTCCAAAGCCTGACAAGGTTTTTTACTATTTCTAAGGGGTCTGAGCACTCAGAAGCTGAAAATATTGATATCCGATTTTTCTCGTTAGTTCGGTGTTCGTGGGGGCCCAATTCCTATTTTTGGCCTAACTCATAGCTCGCAAAAACATTTTTGACAGATTCCAAAGCATGACATGTTTCTTTACCATTTCTAAGGGGTTCGAGAGCTCAGAGGCTTAAAATAATGAAGTCCGAATTTTCGCGTCACTTCGTTGTTCGTGGTGGCCCAAATCGTATTTTTGGCCTAACTCCGAGCTCGGATAACTTTTTTGACCAATTCCAAAGCCAAAACATGTTTTTTTACCATTTCTAAGGGGTTCGAGCGCTCAGAAGCTGAAAATATTGAAGTCCGATTTTTCGGGTTGTTCGTGGGGGCCCAAATCGTATTTTTGGCCTAACTCCTAGCTCGGATAACATTTGTGAGGGATTCCAAAGCCAGACATGTTTTTTTACCATTTCTAAGGGGTTCGAGTGCTCAGAAGCTGAAAATATTGAAGTCCGATTTTTTGCGTTGGTTCGTTGTTCGTTGGGGCCCAAATCATATTTTTGGCCTAACTCCTAGCTCGGATAATATTTTTGTTTGATTCCATGTTATGACAAGTTTTTTTTACCATTTCTATGGGGTTCGAGCGCTCAGAAGCTGAAAATATTTAAGTTTAATTTTTCGCGTCGGTTCGTTGTTCGTAGGGGCCCAATTCGTATTTTTGGCCTAACTCCTAGCTCGGATAACATTTTTGAGCGATTCCAAAGCCTGACATGTTTTTTTACCATTTCTAAGGGGTTTTGTAATAGCCCGGCCTCCCGAGCTGCTAGTTTAACACGCTTAGCAATTTCATACTTCAATGAACATGGAATCCCTAATAATAAATAATACTTGCAGCGAAAACAACCTTAAAATACACGATCCTGGACCTGTGGGTTATGGGCTCACAAAACAATTTCCTTTATATAATACTTCAATTACAAAGTCATTCGATCTCAATCCCAAAATAAAGAATTAAATTAGAACATAACTCATTGTAACAGACTCCTCATATACATACTTATATCTCAGGACTTTAACCCATATTATACATCTGAATCATAACTTTGCTCTAGATTCGACTTCTAGCCTCCAACATTAAATCCTGCAAATAAGAAGGAAAATAAAACGAAGAAAACATCCAAAATGAGTGGAAAACTCGTAACTCTTACTTCAGCCCGTTAAAAACATTTTCATTTCAAATAGTTTTATCACTTGGAAATCAATCTTGGAAAACGATAATCATTCTTGTAAATGTATACGACTGGCATAGCTCAATCCCCTTACACAAATCGCTGGCAAGTATAGGCTTTGGACTCGATTCGACCACTTCACTTCATATTTGATTTATTGTTTAGCTCCTCTACCTATACCTTGCCCACTTTTCATTTCAGTTCATAAACTAGCCAGCCAAAACAAATATTATTGATAATCAACCAAAACACAGTTTCAATCACAACAACACATTCATATCTATGGCCATAATACGAACTACTTCACCAAAATAGAAGTACAAAACACATGGGCATGAAATAGATTTTGCTGAACATAAAAGTTACCTTAACCGCTTAATCCTTTCTTAGATCGATATATCATACTTCGAGAACTCTATAGTTCTATTAGCTCTCTTGAACTCCATAATCAATGTCCTAAAACATCCACCTCATAACAAAAACAACAATAGATATCAATAACCATTGACTACTAGTTTCATACCTCGGTAAAATCAAACTTAATATGATTCCTATTACCTATTACTACCGAAATAAACATGTCTCACCACTGTAACCTTCCTACAGCTTCCCCCTGAGTAAGTAAGGTGCTAATGATTAGTTTAAACAAGCTTTAGAACATGAATAGGTAAGCTAAACACAAGAGGATGCAAAGCTGTACTTACAGCATCCTGTTTGATGTTTCTATGGAGTTTTCTATACCTTCCCAAGGCTTTAAATCTTGAACAAAGGCTTGAACAACTAAATATGGATGTATATAAAAGATATATGTAAGAAAAAGTAGGTGTTTTCGAAGAACAATTGGATGAAAAGAACCAAAAACCCAAAACTGCTATTTATAGCAGGTAAATGGCGGTATCTATAGGAGAGGGAAACCTCTTCTGGGTAAGGTCGGTTTCATGGAGTTTCTGGGTGATTCTTGCTTGAGGTGTTAGCTTCATGTGTTGTCTTTCTTGCATGAAAAAGGGTTTTGGGATATCGACACATAAGTAGCTTCTAAGCAGATTTCTTTGAGGATAGGTCTGAACTGAAACTTCAGCTAGCCAGGTTTTACTAACTAAGGAACTTACCCTATTTAGCCACGTAATTCTTGGGAACAAATGACTATTCTAACCTTAAGACATCCCAAGCATGTCATATATCAACTTTGGTTAGATTCTAAGCTCGGATTCAACCCCGAAAGGCTCTTTGATTGGAAGTTCGTTGCTACCCGATAAAACGATCTCTTTACGATTTTCACAATCTTAATGAATAAGGTTCTTAAGGACCTTCTAACCTATTTATTGGTTTCCAAAACCATCCTAACCATTAAGAATGGTAGATGTTACCCACTTTTGTCCTCATATGGTGTTGGAGAGTATTCTAATCTGCTTAAAGGGTCAAACCAGATGAAAACTTCTCATAACTGACAGTTCCAAGTAACTCTCTTCCACCTGAAACATTAAAACCCTAATATCCTATTTAAATAACTTAATATAATTACTTTAAACCCAACCTGCTTAAAATTCAGGCTATTACAGGTTCAAGCGCTCAAAAGCTTAAAATATTGAAGTCCGATTTTTGGCGTCACTTCGTTGTTCTTGGGGGCCCAAATCGTATTTTTGGCCTAACTCCAAGCTCGGATAACATTTTTGTGCGATTCCAAAGCCTAACATGTTTTTTTACCATTTCTAAGGAATTTGAGCACTCAGAAGCTGAAAATATTGAAGTCAGATTTTTCGCGTTAGTTCGTTGTTTGTAGGGGCCCAAATCGTATTTTTTGCCTAACTCCTAGCTCGGATCATATTTTTGAGCGATTCCAAAGCATGACATGTTTATTTTAACCATTTCTAAGGGGTTCGAGCGCTCAGAAGTTTAAAATATTGAAGTCCGATTGTTCCCGTCACTTCGTTGTTCGTGGGGGCCCAAATCGTATTTTTTGCATCACTCCAAGCTCGGATAACATTTTTCTGCGATTCCATAGCCTGACATGATTTTTTACCATTTCTAAGGGGTTTGAGAACTCATAAGCTGAAAATATTGAATTACGATTTTTCGCATCGGTTCGTTTTTCGTCGGGGCCCAAATCGTATTTTTTTCCTAACTCCTACCTCGGATAACATTTTTGTGTGATTCCAAAGCCTGACATGTTTTTTTACCATTTCAAAGGGGTTCGAGTGCTCAGAAGCTTAAAATATTGAAGTCCGATTTTTCGGGTTGGTTCGTTGTGCGTTGGGGCCCAAATCGTATTGTTGACCTAACTCCTAGCTCGGATAACATTTTTGAGCGATTCCAAAGCCTGAAATGTTTTTGTACCATTTCTAAGGGGTTCGAGCTCTCAGAAGCTTAAAATATTGAAGTCCAATTTTTCGCGTCACTTCGTTGTTCGTGGGGGCCCAAATCCTATTTTTGGCCTAACTCCAAGCTCGGATAACATTTTTGTGCGATTCTAAAGCCTGACATGTTTTATTTACCATTTCTAAGGGGTTTAAGCACTCAAAAGCTGAAAATATTGATGTCCGATTTTTCGCGTTAGTTCGTTGTTCGTGGGAGCCCAAATCGTATTTTTGGCCTAACTCCTAGCTCGGATAACATTTTTGAGAGATTCCAAAGCATGACATGTTTTTTTTACCATTTCTAATGGGTTCGAGAGCTCAGAAGCTTAAAATAATGAAGTTCGATTTTTCGTGTCACTTCGTTGTTCGTGGGGGCCCAAATGGTATTTTTGGCCTAATTCCAAGCTCGGATAACACTTTTGTGCGATTCCAAAGCATGACATGTTTTATTCCACTTCTTAGGGGTTTGAGCACTCATAAGCTGAAAATATTGAAGTACGATTTTTTGCGTCGGTTCGTTGTTCGTGGGGCCAAAATCATATTTTTGTCCTAACTCCTTGCTCGGATAACATTTTTGAGCGATTCCAAAGCTTGAAATGTTTTTTTTACAATTTCTAAGGAGTTCGAGAGATCAAAAGCTTAAAAAATTGAAGTCCGATTTTTGGCGTCACTTCGTTGTTCGTGGGGGCCAAAATAGTATTTTTTGCCTAACTCAAAGCTCGGATAATATTTTTGTGCGATTCCAAAGGCTGACATGTTTTTTTTACCATTTCTAAGGAATTTGAGCACTCCGAAGCTGAAATTATTGAAGTCAGATTTTTCGCGTTAGTTCGTTGTTTGTGGGGGCCCAAATCGTATTTTTGGCCTAACTCCTAGCTCGGATAATATTTTTGAGCGATTCCAAAGCATGACATGTTTTTTTTTTACCATTTTTAAGGGGTTCGAGCGCTCAGAAACTTAAAATATTGAAGTCCGATTTTTCGCGTCACTTCGTTGTTCGTGGGGGCCCAAATCGTATTTTTTGCCTAACTCCAAGCTCGGATAACATTTTTGTGCGATTCCAAAGCCTGACATGTTTTTTTTTACCATTTCTAAGGGGTTTGAGCAATCATAAGCTGAAAATATTGAAGTACGATTTTTCGCATCGGTTCGTTTTTCGTGGGGGCCCAAATCGTATTTTTGTCCCACCTCCTACCTCGGATAACATTTTTGTGCGATTCCAAAGCTGACATATTTTTTTTACCATTTCTAAGGGGTTCGAGTGCTCAGAAGCTTAAAATATTAAAGTCCGATTTTTCGCGTTGGTTCGTTGTGCGTGGGGGCCCAAATCGTATTTTTTGCCTAACTCCTAGCTCTGATAACATTTTTGAGCGATTCCAAAGCCTGACATGTTTTTTTACCATTTCTAAGGGGTTCGAGCTCTCAGAAGCTTAAAATATTGAAGTCCGATTTTTCGAGTCACTTCGTTGTTCGTGGGGGCCTAAATCGTAATTTTGGCCTAACTCCAAGATCGGATAACATATTTGTGCGATTCCAAATCCTGACATGTTTTTTTTACCATTTCTAAGGGGTTTGAGCACTCAGAAGCTGAAAATATTGATGTCCGATTTTTCGAGATAGTTTGGTGTTCGTGGGGGCCCAAATCGTATTTTTGGCCTAACTCCTAGCTCGGAATACATTTTTGACAGATTCCAAAGCATGACATGTTTTTTTACCATTTGTAAGGAGTTCGAGAGCTCAGAGGCTTAAAATAATGAAGTCCGAATTTTCGCGTCACGACGTTGTTCGTGGGGGCCCAAATCGTATTTTTGGCCTAACTCCTAGCTCGTATAACATTTTTGTGCGATTCCAAAGCCTGACATGTTTTTTTTTACCAGTTGTAAGGGGTTTGAGCACTCAAAAGCTGAAAATATTGATGTCCAATTTTTCGCGATAGTTCGGTGTTCGTGGGGGCCAAAATCATATTTTTGTCGAAACTCTTAGCTCGGATAACATTTTTCACAGATTCCAAAGCATTACATGTTTTATTACCATTTCTAAGGGGTTTGAGAGCTCAGAGGCTTAAAATAATGAAGTCCGAATTTTCGCGTCACTTCGTTATTCGTGGGGGCCCAAATCGTATTTTTGGCCTAACTCCTAGCTCGGATAACATTTTTGAGAGATTCCAAAGCCAAAACATGTTTTTTTTTACCATTTCTAAGGGGTTCGAGCGCTCAAAAGCTGAAAATATTGAAGTCCGATTTTTTGCGTCGGTTCATTGTTCGTGAGGGCCAAAATCGTATTTTTCGCCTAACTCCTAGCTCGGATAACATTTGTGAGCGATTCCAAAGCCAGACATGTTTTTTTTACCATTTCTAAGGGGTTCGAGCGCTCAGAAGCTGAAAATATTGAAGTCCGATTTTTTGCGACGGTTAGTTTTCCTGTGGCCCAAATCGTATTTTTGGACTAACTCCTAGCTCTGATAACATTTGTGAGCGATTCCAAATCCAGACATGTTTTTTTACTATTTCTAAGGGGTTCGAGCACTCAGAAGCCGAAAATATTGAAGTCTGATTTTTTGCGTTGGTTCGTTGTTCGTTGGGGCCCAAACCCTATTTTTGGCCTAACTCCTAGCTCGGATAATATTTTTGTGCGATTCCAAGTCCAAACATGTTTTTTTTATCATTTCCAAGGGGTTCGAGCGCTCAGAAACTTAAAATATTAAAGTCCGATTTTTCGCGTTGGTTCGTTGTTTGTGGGGGCCCAAATCGTATTTTTGTCCTAACTCGTTGCTCGGATAACATTTTTGAGCGATTCCAAAGCCTGACATGTTTTTTTACCATTTCAAAGGGGTTTGAGCACTAAGAAGCTGAAAAATATTAAGTCCGATTTTTGCGTCAGTTCGTTGTTCTTGGAAGCCCAAATCGTATTTTTGGCCTAACTCCTAGCTCGGATAACTTTTTTGAGCGATTCCAAAGCCAAAACATGTTTTTTTATCATTTCTAAGGGGTTCGAGCGCTAAGAAGCTGAAAATATTGAAGTCCGATTTTTCGCGACGGTTAGTTGTTCGTGGGGGCCCAAATCGAATTTTGGACTAACTCCTAGCTCTGATAACATTTGTGAGCGATTCCAAAGCCAGACATGTTATTTTTACCATTTCTAAGGGGTTCGAGTGCTCAGAAGCTGAAAATATTTAAGTCCGATTTTTTGCGTTGGTTCGTTGGGGCCCAAATCCTATTTTTGGCCTAACTCCTAGCTCGGATAATATTTTTGTGCGATTCCAAGTCCAAACATGTTTTTTTACCAATTCCAAGGGGTTCGAGCGCTCAGAAGCTTAAAATATAAATGTCCGATTTTTGTTCGTGGGGCCCAAATCGTATTTTTTACCTAACTTCTAGCTCAGATAACATTTTTGTGCGTTTCCAAAGCCTAACATGTTTTTTTACCGTTTCGAAGGGGGTCGAGTAGTACTCGAAGCTTAAAATATTGAAGTCCGATTTTTCGCGTCGGTTTGTTGTTCGTGGGGGCCCAAATCGTATTTTTGTCCTACCTCCTACCTCGGATATCATTTTTGTGCGATTCCAAAGCCTGACATGTTTTTTATTACCATTTCTAAGGGGTTCGAGTGCTCAGAAGCTTAAAATATTAAAGTCCGATTTTTCGCGTTGGTTCGTTGTGCGTGGGGGCCCAAATCGTATTTTTTGCTTAACTCCTAGCTCGGATAACATTTTTGAGCGATTCCAAAGCCTGACATGTTTTTTTTACCATTTCTAAAGGGTTCGAGCTCTCAGAAGCTTAAAATATTGAAGTCCGATTTTTCGAGTCAATTCGTTGTTCGTGGGGGCCTAAATCGTATTTTTGGACTAACTCCAAGCTCGGATAACGTTTTTGTGCGATTCCAAAGCCTGACATGTTTTTTTTACCATTTCTAAGGGGTTTGAGCACTCAGAAGCTGAAAATATTGATGTCCGATTTTTCGCGATAGTTTGGTGTTCGTGGGGGCCCAAATCGTATTTTTGGCCTAACTCCTAGCCCGGAATACATTTTTGACAGATTCCAAAGCATGACATGTTTTTTTTACCATTTCTAAGGAGTTCGAGAGCTCAGAGGCTTAAAATAATGAAGTCCGGATTTTCGCGTCACTACGTTGTTAGTGGGGGCCCAAATCGTATTTTTGGCCTAACTCCTAGCTCGTATAACATTTTTGTGCGATTCCCAAGCCTGACATGGTTTTTTTTTACCATTTGTAAGGGGTTTGAGCACTGAAAAGCTGAAAATATTGATGTCCGATTTTTCGCGATAGTTCGGTGTTCGTGGGGGCCAAAATCATATTTTTGGCGAAACTCCTAGCTCGGATAACATTTTTGACAGATTCCAAAGCATTACATGTTTTATTTCCATTTTTAAGGGGTTTGAGAGCTCAGAGGCTGAAAATAATGATGTCCGAATTTTCACGTCACTTCGTTGTTCGTGGGGGCCCAAATCGTATTTTTGGCCTAACTCCTAGCTCGGATAACATTTTTGAGAGATTCCAAAGCCAAAACATGTTTTTTTACCATTTCTAAGGGGTTCGAGCGCTCAGAAGCTGAAAATATTTAAGTCCGATTTTTTGTGACGGTTAGTTATCCTGTGGCCCAAATCGTATTTTTGGACTAACTCCTAGCTCTGATAACATTTGTGACCGATTCCAAAGCCAGACATGTTTTTTTTACCATTTCTAAGGGGTTCGAGCACTCAGAAGCCGAAAATATTGAAGTCTGATATTTTGCGTTTGTTCGTTGTTCGTTGGGGCCCAAATCCTATTTTTGGCCTAACTCCTAGCTCTTATAATATTTTTGTGCGATTCCAAGTCCAAACATGTTTTTTTTACCATTTCCAAGGGGTTCGAGCGCTCAGAAACTTAAAATATTGAAGTCCGATTTTTCGCGTTGGTTCGTTGTTTGTGGGGGCCAAAATCGTATTTTTGTCCTAACTCGTTGCTCGGATAACATTTTTGAGCGATTCCAAAGCCTGACATGTTTTTTTTACCATTTCAAAGGGGTTTGAGCACTAAGAAGCTGAAAAATATTGAAGTCCGATTTTTCGCGTCAGTTCGTTGTTCTTGGGAGCCCAAATCGTTTTTTTGGCTTAACTCCTAGCTCGGATAACATTTTTGAGCCATTCCAAAGCCAAAACATGTTTTTTAATCATTTCTAAGGGGTTGGAGCTCTAAGAAGCTGAAAATATTGAAGTCCGATTTTTCGCGGTGGTTAGTTGTTCGTGGGGGCCCAAATCGTATTTTGGACTAACTCCTAGCTCTGATAACATTTGTGAGCGATTCCAAAGCCAGACATGTTATTTTTACCATTTCTAAGGGGTTTGAGTGCTCAGAAGCTGAAAATATTGAAGTCCGATTTTTTGCGTTGGTTCGTTGTTCGTTGGGGCCCAAATCCTATTTTTGGCCTAACTCCTAGCTCGGATAATATTTTTGTGCGATTCCAAGTCCAAACATGTTTTTTTACCAATTCCAAGGGGTCGAGCGCTCAGAAGCTTAAAATATTAAAGTTCGATTTTTCGCGTCAGTTCGTTGTTCGTGGGGCCCAAATCGTATTTTTTGCCTAACTTCTAGCTCAGATAACATTTTTGTGCGTTTCCATAGCCTAACATGTTTTTTTACCGTTTCGAAGGGGTTCGAGTACTCAGAAGCTTAAAATATTGAAGTCCGATTTTTCGCGTCGGTTTGTTTTTCGTGGGGGCCGAAATTCTAGTTTTGGCCTAACTCCTAACTCGGATAACATTTTTGTGCGATTCCAAAGCCTGACATGTTTTTTTTCCATTTCTAAGGGGTTTGAGTGCACAGAAGCTTAAAATATAGAAGTTCAATTTTTCGTGTCGGTTCGATGTTCGTGGGGGCCCAAATCGTATTTTTGGCCTAACTCCTAGCTTGGATAACGTTTTTAAGCGATTCCAAAGCCTGAGATGTTTTTTTACCATTCCTAAGGGGTTCGAGCGCTCATAAGATTAAAATATTGAAGTTTGATTTTTCGCGTCACGTCGTTGTTCGTGGGGGCCCAAATCGTATTTTTGGCCTAACTAATAGCTCGGATAACATTTTTGAGTGATTCCAAAGCCTGACATGTTTTTTATACCATTTCTAAGGGGTTTGAGAACTCAGAAGCTTAAAATATTGATGTCCGATTTTTCGCGTCGGTGCGTTGTTCGTGGGGGCCCAAATCGTATTTTTTCCTAACTCCTAGCTCGGATAACATTTTTGACAGATTCCAAAGCATGACATGTTTTTTTTTTTACCATTTCTAAGGGGTTCGAGAGCTCAGAGGCTTAAACTGATGAAGCCCGAATTTTCGCGTCACTTCGTTGTTCGTGGGGGCCCAAATCGTATTTTTGTCCTAACTCCTTGCTCGGATAACATTTTTGAGCGATTCCAAAAGCTTGACATGTTTTTTTTACCATTTCTATGGGGTTCGAACGCTCAGAAGCTGAAAATATTGAAGTCCAATTTTTCGCGTTGGTTCGTTTTTTGTGGGGGCCCAAATCTTATTTTTGTCCTAACTCCTTGCTCGGATAACATTTTTGAGCGATTCCGAAGCCTGACATGTTTTTTTACCATTTCAAAGGGTTTCGAGAGCTCAGAAACCGAAAATGTTGAAATCCGATTTTTCTCGTCGGTTCGTTGTTCGTGGGGGCCCAAATCGTATTTTTGGCCAATCTCCTAGCTCGGATAACATTTTTGAGCAATTCCAAAGCCTGATAGGTTTTTTAACCATTTTGAAGTGGTTCGTGAGCTCAAAAGTTAAAAATATTGAAGTCCGATTTATTGCTTCAGTTCGTTGTTCGTGGTGGCCCAAATCGTGTTTTCGTCCTAACTCCTAACTCGGATAACATTTTTGAGCGATTCCAAAGCCTGACATGTTTTTTTTACCATTTCAAAGGGGTTCGAGCGCTTAGAAGTTGACAATATTAAAGTCGAATTTTTTCATGTCGGTTCTTTGTTTGTGGGGGCCCAAATCGTATTTTTGGCCTAACTCCTTGCTCGGAAAACATTTTTGTGCGATTCCAAATCCTGACATGTTTTTTTACAATTTCTAACGGGTTCGAGTGCTCAGAAGCTTAAGATATTGAAGTCCGATTTTTCGCGTTGGTTCGTTATTCGTGGGGGCCCAAATCATATTTTTTGCCTAACTCCTAGCTCGGATAACATTTTTGTGTGATTCCAAAGCCTGACATGTTTTTTATACCATTTCTAAGGGGTTTGAGCACTAAGAAGCTGAAAATATTGAAGTCCGATTTTTCGCTTCAGTTCGTTGTTCGTGGGAGCCCAAATCGTATTTTTGGCCTAACTCCTTGCTCGGATAACATTTTTGAGCGATTCCAAAAGCTTGACATGTTTTTTTACCATTTCTATGGGGTTCGAGCGCTCAGAAGCTGAAAATATTGAAGTCCTATTTTTCGCGTTGGTTCGTTTTTTGAGGGGGCCCAAATCTTATTTTTGTCCTAACTCCTTGCTCGGATAACATTTTTGAGCGATTCCGAAGCCTGACATGTTTTTTTACCATTTCAAAGGGGTTCGAGAGCTCAGAAACTGAAAATGTTGAAATCCGATTTTTCTCGTTGGTTCGTTGTTCGTGGGGGCCCAAATCGTATTTTTGGCCAAACTCCTAGCTCGGATAACATTTTTGAGCAATTCCAAAGCCTGATAGTTTTTTAACCATTTTGAAGTGGTTCGTGAGCTCAAAAGTTAAAAATATTGAAGTCCGATTTATTGCGTCAGTTCGTTGTTCGTGGTGGCCCAAATCGTGTTTTCGTCCTAACTCCTAACTGGGATAACATTTTTAAGCGATTCCAAAGCCTGACATGTTTTTTTACCATTTCAAAGGGGTTCGAGCGCTTAGAAGTTGACAATATTAATGTCGAATTTTTTCATGTCGGTTCTTTGTTCGTGGGGGCCCAAAACGTATTTTTGGCCTAACTCCTAGCTCGGAATACATTTTTGTGCGATTCCAAATCCTGACATGTTTTTTTACAATTTTTAACGGGTTCGAGTGCTCAAAAGCTTAAGATATTGAAGTCCGATTTTTCGCGTTGGTTCGTTATTCGTGGGGGCCCAAATCATATTTTTTGCCTAACTCCTAGCTCGGATAACATTTTTGTGTGATTCCAAAGCCTGACATGTTTTTTTTACCATTTCTAAGGGGTTTGAGCACTAAGAAGCTGAAAATATTGAAGTCCGATTTTTCGCTTCGGTTCGTTGTTCGTGGGGGCCCAAATCGTATTTTTGGCCTAACTCCTAGCTCGGATAACATTTGTGAGCGATTCCAAAGCCAGACATTTTTTTTTACCATTTCTAAGGGGTTCGAGCGCTCAGAAGCTAAAAATATTAAAGTCCGATTTTTTGCGTCGGGTCGTTGTTCGTTGGGGCCCAAATCGTATATTTGGCCTAACTCCTAGCTCGGATAACATTTTTGTGCGTTTCCAAAGCCTGACATGTTTTTTTCCCATTTCAAAGGGGTTCGAGTGCTCAGAAGCTTAAAATATTGAAATCCAATTTTTCGCGTTGGTTAGATGTTCGTGGGGGCCTAAATCGTATTTTCGCCTAACTCCTAGCTCGAATAACATTTTTGAGCGTTGCAAAGCCTGATATGTTATTAACCATTTTGAAGTGGTTCGTGAGCTCAAAAGTTAAAAATATCGAAGTCCGATTTTTTGCGTCAGTTCGTTGTTCGTGGGGTAACTCCTAGCTCGGATATTATTTTTGAGCGACTCCAAAGACTGACATGTTCCTTTACAATTTCTAAGAGGTTCGAGCGCTCAGAAGCTGAAAATATTAAAGTCGAATTTTCTCACGTCAGTTCGTCGTTCGTGGGGGCCCAAATAGTATTTTTGGCCTAACTCCTAGCTCGGATAACATTTTTAAGCGATTCCAAAGCCTGACATGTTTTTTTACCATTTCTAAGGGGTTCGAGCTCTCAGAAGCTTAAAATATTGAAGTCCGATTTTTCGAGTCACTTCGTTGTTTGTGGGGGCCCAAATCGTATTTTTGGCCTAACTCCAAGGTCGGATAACATTTTTGTGCGATTTAAAAGCCTGACAAGTTTTTTTTACCATTTCTAATGGGTTTGAGCACTCAGAAGCTGAAAATATTGATGTCCGATTTTTCGCGTTAGTTCGTTGTTCGTGGGGGCCCAAATCGTATTTTAGGCCTAACTCTTAACTCGGATAACATTTTTGATAGATTCCAAAGCAGGACATGTTTTTTTTACCATTTCTAAGGGGTTCGAGAGCTCAGAGGCTTAAAATAATGAAGTCCGAATTTTCGCGTCACTTCGTGGTTCGTGGGGGCCCAAATTGTATTTTTGGCCTAACTCCAAGCTAGGATAACATTTTTGTGCGATTCAAAAGCCTGACATGTTTTTTTTCCATTTCGAAGGGGTTTGAACAATCAGAAGCTTAAAATATTGAAGTCAGTATTTTCGCGTTGATTCGTTTTTTGTGGGGGCCCAAATCGTATTTGTGTCCTAACTCCTTGCTCGCATAACATTTTTGAGCGATTCCAAAGCCTGACATGTTTTTTTACCATTTCAAAGGGGTTCGAGAGTTCAGAAGCTGAAAATGTTTAAATCCGATTTTTCGGGTCGGTTCGTTGTTCGTGGGGGCCCAAATCGTATTTTTGGCCAAACTCTTAGCTCGGATAACATTTTTGAGCGATTCAAAAGCCTGATAGGTTTTTTAACCATTTTGAAGTGGTTCATGAGCTCAAAAGTTAAAAATTTTGAAGTCCCATTTCAAAGGGGTTCGAGCGCTCAGAAGCTGACAATATTAAAGTCGAATTTTTTCTCGTCGGTTCAAGGTTCGTGGGGGCCCAAATCGTATTTTTGGCCTAACACCTAGCTCGGATAACATTTTTGTGCAATTCAAAGCCTAACATGTTTTTTTACCATTTCTAAGGGGTTCTAGTGCTCAGAATTTTAAAATATTGAAGTCCGATTTTTCGTGTTGGTTCGTTGTTCGTGGGGGCCCAAATTTTGGCCTAACTCCTAACTCGGATAATATTTTTGTGCGATTGCAAAGCCTGACATGGTTTTTTTACCCTTTCTAAGGGGTTTAAGCACTAAGAAGCTGAAAATATTGAAGTTCGATTTTTCGCGTCGGTTCGTTGTTCGTGGGGGCCCAAATCGTATTTTTGGCCTAACTCCTACCTCGGATAACATTTTTGTGCGATTCCAAATCCTGACATGTTTTTTTACCATTTCTAACGGGTTCGAGTGCTCAGAAGCTTAAAATAATGAAGTCCAATTTTTCGCGTTGGTTCATTGTTCGTGGGGTCCCAAATCGTATTTTTTGCCTACTCCTAGCTCGGACAACATTTTTGTGAGATTCCAAAGCCTGAAATGTTTTTTTACCATTTCTAAGGGGTTCGAGCGCTCAGAAGCTGAAAATATTGAAGTCCGATTTTTGCGTCGTCTCGTTGTTCGTTGGGGCTGAAATCTTATTTTTGGCCTACTCCTAGCTCGGATAACATTTTTGTGCGTTTCCAAAGCCTGACATGTTTTTTACCATTTCGAAGGGGTTAGAGTGCTCAGAAGCTTAAAATATTGAAGTCCAATTTTTCGCGTTGGTTAGATGTTCGTGGGGGCCTAAATCCTATTTTCGCCTAACACCTAGCTCGGATAAAATTTTTGAGCGATTCAAAAGCCTGATATCTTTTTTAACCATTTTGAAGTGGTTCGTGAGCTCAAAAGTTAAAAATATTGAAGTCCGATTTTTTGCGTCAGTTCGTTGGTCGTGGGGGCCCTAATCGTGCTTTTGGCCTAACTCCTAGCTCGGATAACATTTTTTAGCGATTCCAAAGACTGACATGTTCTTTTACCATTTCTAAGGGGTTCGAGCGCTCAGAAGCTGAAAATATTGATATATGATTTTTCGTATTAGTTCGTTGTTCGTGGGGGCCCAAATCGTATTTTAGGCCTAACTCTTAACTCGGATAACATTTTTGACAGATTCCAAAGCAGGACATGTTATTTTTACCATTTATAAGGGGTTCGAGAGCTCAGAGGCTTAAAATAATGAAGTCCGAATTTTCGCATCACTTCGTGGTTCATGGGGGCCCAAATCGTATTTTTGGCCTAACTCCAAGCTAGGATAACATTTTTCTGCGATTCCAAAGCCTGACATGTTTTTTTTACCATTTTCAAGGGGTTCGAGCACTCAGAAGCTTAAAATATTGAAGTCTGATTTTTCGCGTCAGTTCGTTGTTCGTGGGGTCGCAAATCGTATTTTTGGCCTACCTCCTAGCTCGAATAACATTTTTGAGCGATTCCAAAGCCTGACATGTTTTGTTTACCATTTCTCAGGGGTTCGAGCGCTCAGAAGCTGAAAATTTGAAAACCGATTTTTCGCGTCGGTTCATTGTTCGTGGGGGTCCAAATTGTATTTTTGGCCTAACTCCTAGCTCGAATAACGTTAGTGTGCGATTCCAAAATTGACATGTTTTTTTTTACCATTTCTAAGGGGTTCGAACGCTCAAAAACTTAAAATATTGAAGTTTGTTTTTTCGTGTCACTTCGTTGTTCGTGGGGGACCAAATCGTATTTTTGGCCTAACTCTTAGCTCGGATAACATTTTTAAGCGATTCAAAAGCCTGACATAATATTTTACCATTCCTAAGGGGTCCGAGCTCTCAAAAGCTTAAAATATTGAAGTCAGATTTTTCGCGTTGGTTCGATGTTCGTGGGGGCCCAAATTGTATTTTTGGCCTAACTCATAGCTCGGATAACATTTTTGAGCGATTCCAAAGCCTTACATGTTTTTATACCATTTCTAAGGGGTTCGAGTGCTTGGAAGCTGAAAATATTGAAGTCCGATTTTTTTCGTCGGTTCGTTGTTCGTGGGGGCCAAAATCGTGCTTTTTGGCCTAACTCCAAGCTCGGATAACATTTTTGAGCGATTCCAAAGCCTGACATTTTTTTTTACCATTCCTAAGGGGTTCGAGCTCTCAGAAGCTTAAAATATTGAAGTTCGATTTTTCTTGTCGGTTTGTTGTTCATGGGGGCCCAAATCGTATTTTTTGCCTAACTCATAGCTCGGATAACCTTTTTGAGCGATTCCAAAGCATGACATGTTTTTTTACCATTTCTAAGGGGTTCGAGCGATCAGAAGCTGAAAATTTTGAAGTCCGATTTTTCGCGTCTGTTCGTTGTTCGTGGGGGCCCAAATCGTGCTTTTTGGCCTAACTCCAAGCTCGGATAACGTTTTTAAGCGATTCCAAAGCCTGACATGTTTTTTTTATTATCATTTCTTAGGGATTCAAACGCTTAGAAGCTTAAAATATTGTAGTCCGATTTTTCGCGTCACTTCGTTGTTCGTGGGGGCCCAAATCGTATTTTTGTCCTAACTCCTAGCTCGAATAACGTTTTTGTGCGATTCCAAAGCCTGACATGTTTTTTTTTTACCATTTTTAAGGGTTTCGAACGCTTAAAAGCTTAAAATATTGAAGTCCAATTTTTCGCGTCACTTCATGGTTCCTGGGGAACCAAATCGTATTTTTGCATAACTCTTAGCTCGGATAACATTTTTATGCGATTCCAAAGCCTGACGTGTTTTTTTTACCATTTCTAAGGGGTTCGAGCGCTCAGAAGCTGAAATTATTGAAATCCAAATTTTCGCGTCGGTTCGTATTTTGTGGGGCCCAAATCGTATTTTTTTCCTAACTCCTAGCTTAGATAACATTTTCTACGATTCCAAAGCCTGACATGTTTCTTTTACCATTTCTAAGGGGTTCGAGCGCTCAGAAGCTTAAAGTATTGAAGTCCGATTTTTCGCGTTGTTTCATTCTTCATGGGGGCCCAAATCGTATTTTTGGCCTAACTCCCTGCTCGGATAACATTTTTGAGCGATTCCAAAGCCTGACATATTTTTTTACCATTTCTAAGGGGTTCGAGAAGTCGGAAGCTGAAAATATTGAAGTCCAATTTTTCACGTCTGTTCGTTGTTTGTGGGGGCCCAAATCGTAATTCCTAGCTCGGATAACATTTTTTAGCGATTCCAAAGCCTAAAATGTTTTTTTTACAATTTCTAAGGGGTTTGAGCACTCAAAAGCTGGAAATATTGAAGTCCTTTTTTTCGCGTCAGTTCGTTGTTCGTGGGGGCCGAAATCATATTTTTGGCCTAACTCCTAGCTCGGATAACATTTTTGAGAGATTCCAAAGCTTGACATGTTTTTTTTACCATTTCTAAGTGGTTCGTACGCTTAGAAACTTAAAATATTGAAGTCCGATTTTTCGCGTCACTTCATTGTTAGTGGGGACCCAAATCGTATTTTTGGCATAACTCTTAGCTCGGATAACAGGGGTTCGAGCGCTCAGAAGCTTAAAATATTGAAGTCCGATTTTTTGCGTCGGTTCGTTGTTCGTGGGGGCCCAAATTGTATTTTTGGCTTAACTCTTAGCTCGGATAACATTTTTGTGCGATTCCAAAGCCTGACCTGTTTTTTTAACCATTTCTAAGGGTTTCGAGGGCTCAGATGCTGAAAATTTTGAGGTCCGATTTTTCGCGTCGGTTCTTTGTTCGTGGGGGCCCAAATCGTACTTTTGGCCTTACTCCTTGCTTCGATAACATTTTTGAGCCATTCCAAAGCCTGACTTGTTTATTTACCATTTCTAAGGGTTCGAGTGATTAGAAGATTAAAATATTGAATTCAAATTTTACGCGTCGGTTCGTTGTTCGTGGGGGCCCAAATCATATTTTTGGCCTAACTCCTAACTCGGATAACATTTGTGTGCGATTCCAAAGTCTGACATGTTTTTTTTACCATTTCTAAGGGGTTCTAGAGCTCATATTGAAGTCCGATTTTTCGTGTCGCTTCTTTGTTAATGGAGGCCCAAATCGTATTTTTGGCCTAACTCCGAGCTCGGATAATATTTTTGAGCGATTCCAAAGCCTGACATGTTTTTTTTACCATTTCTAAGGGGTTCGAGCACTCAGAAGCTGAAAATATTAAACTCTATTTTTCGAGTCGGTTCGTAATTCGTGGGGGGGTCCAAATCGTATTTTTGGCCTAACTCCTAGCTCAGATAGCATTGTTGTGCGATTCCAAAGCCTGAAATGTTTTTTTAGCATTTCTAAGGGTTTCGAGTGCTCAGAAGCTGAAAATTTCGAAGTCCGATTTTTCGCGTCTGTTCTTTATTTGTGGGGGCCCAAATCGTATTTTTAACCTAACTCCTAGCTCGGATAACATTTCGGAGCCATTCCAAAGAGTGATCTGTTTTTTTTCCATTTAAAAGGGGTTCGAGCGCTCAGAAGCTGAAAATTTTGAAGTCCGATTTTTCGCGTCGTTTCGTTGTTCGTGGGGGCTCAATTTGTATTTTTGGCCTAACTCCTAGGTCGGATAACATTTTTGTGCGATTCCAAAGTTTGACATGTTTTTTTTACCATTCTAAGGGGTTCTTGAGCTCAAATTGAAGTCCGATTTTTCGTATCGGTTCTTTGTTCATGGAGGCCCAAATCGTATTTTTGGGCTAACTCCTAGCTCGGATAATATATTAGAGCGATTCCATAGCCTAACATGTTTTTTTTTACCATTTCTAAGGGGTTCGAGCACTCAGAAGCTTAAAATATTGAAGTCAAATTTTTCGCGTCGGTTCGTTATTCGTTAGGGCCAAAATCGTATTTTTGGCCTCACTCCTAGCTGGGATAACATTTTTGTGCGATTCCATAGCGTGACATGTTTTTTTTTAGCATTTCTAACGGGATCGATTACTTAGAAGCTGAAAATATTGAAGTTCGATTTTTCGCGTCGGTTCTTTGTTCGTTGGGGCCCAAATCGTATTTTTGGGCTAACTCCAAGGTAAGATAACATTTTTGAGCCATTCCAGAACCTGACATGTTTTTTTTACTATTTATAAGGGATTGAGCGCTCAGAAGCTTAAAATATTGAAGTATAATTTTTCGCGTCGGATCGTTGTTCGTGGGGGCCCAAATCGTATATTTGGCCTAACTCCTAGCTCAAATAACGTTTTTGTGCGATTCCAAAGCCTGACATGTGTTTTTTTTTATCATTTCTAAGGGGTTCGAACGCTCAGAAGCTTAAAATATTGAAGTGCGATTTTTCGCTTCACTTCGTTGTTTGTGGGGGCTCAAATCGTATTTTTGGCCTAACTCTAAACTCGGATAACATTTTTGAGCGATTCCAAAGCCTGACATGTTTCTTTTACCATTTCTAAGGGGTTCGAGCGCTCAAAAGCTTAAAATATTGAAGTCCGATTTTTCGCGTTGGTTCATTTTTCGTGGGGACTCTAATCTTATTTTTAGCCTAACTTCTAGCACGGATAACATTTTTGATCTATTCCAAAGCATGACATGTTTTTTTCCATTTGTAAGGGGTTCAGGAACTCAGAAAATTAAAATATTGAAGTCTGATTTTTCGCGTCATTTCGATGTTCCTGGGGGCCCAAATCGTATTTTTAGCGTAACACCAAGCTCGGATAAAATTTTTGAGCGATTCCAAAGCCTGATCTGTTTTTTACCATTTCTAAGGGGTTCGAGCAATCGGAAGCTGAAAATAATGAAGTCCGATTTTTCGCATCTGTTCGTTGTTCGTGCGGGCCCATAGCCTAACTCCTAGCTCGGATAACATTTTTGAGCGATTCCAAAGCCTGACATGTTTTGTATACCATTTCTAAGGGGTTCGAGCGCTCAGAAGCTGAAAATATTTAAATCCGATTTTTCGCGTCGGTTCATTGTTCGTGAGGGCCCAAATCGTATTTTTTGTCTATCTCCTAGCTCGAATAACGTTTTTGTGCGATTCCAAAGCCTGACGTGTTTTTTTACCATTTTTAAGGGGTTCGGACGCTCAGAAGCTTAAAATATTGAAGTCCGATTTTTCGCGTCACTTCGTTGTTCGTGGAGTCCCAAATCGTATTTTTGGCCTAGCTCTTAGCTCGGATAACATTTTTGAACGATTCCAAAGCCTGACATGTTTTTTTACCCTTTCTAAGGAGTTCGAGCGCTCAGAAGCTGAAAATATTGAAGTTCAATTTTTCGCGTCGGTTCGTTGTTCGTGGGGGCCCAAATCGTATTTTTTGCCTAACTCCTAGCTTGGATAACATTTTTGTGCGATTCAAAAGCCTGACATGTTTTTTTATCATTTCTAAGGGGTTCGAGCGCTTAGAAGCTGAAAATTTGAAGTCCTATTTTTCGCGTTGATTCTTTGTTCGTGGGGGCCCAAATCGTATTTTTGGCCTAACTCCTAGCTCGGATAACATTTTTGAGCCATTCCAATTCCTGACATGTTTTTTTTACCATATCAAAGGGGTTCGACCGCTCAGAAGCTTAAAATATTAAAGTTCGATGTTTCACGTCGGTTCGTTGTTAGTGGGGGCCAAAATCGTGTTTTTGCCCTAACTCCTAGGTCGGATAACATTTTTGTGCGATTCCAAAGCCTGTCATGTTTTTTTACCATTTCTAAGGGGTTCGAGGGCTCAGAAGCTGAAATATTGAAGTCCGATTTTTCACCTCGCTTCGTTATTTGTGGGGGCCCAAATCATATTTTTTGCCTAACTCCTAGCTCAGATTACATTTTTGTGCGATTTCAAAGCCCGACATATTTTTTTACCATTTCTAACGAGTTCGAGTGCTCAGATGCTTAAAATATTGAAGTTCGATTTTTCGCGTCGGTTCGTTGTTCGTGGGGGCCCAAGTCGTATTTTTGGCCTAACTCTTAGCTCGAATAAATTTTTTGTGCGATTCCAAAACCTGACATGTTTATTTACTATTTCTAAGGGGTTTGAGTGCTTAGAAGCTGAAAAAAATTGAAGTCCAATTTTTCGCGTCGGTTCGTTGTTTGTGGGGGCCCAAATCGTATTTTTGGCCTAACTCCTAGCTCAGATAACATTTTCTACGATTCCAAAGCCTGACATGTTTCTTTTACCATTTCTAAGGGGTTCGAGCGCTTAGAAGCTTAAAATATCGAAGTCCAATATTTCGCGTTTGTTCATTGTTCGTGGGGACCCAAATCGAATTTTTTGCATAACTTCTAGCTCGGATAACATTTTTGAGCGATTCAAAAGCATGACATGTTTTTTTACCATTTCTAAGGGGTTCGGGAACTCATAAGCTAAAAATATTGAAGTCCTATTTTCTAGTCATTTCGTTTTTCGTGGGGAACCAAATCGTATTTTTAGCCTAACTCCAAGCTTGGATAAAATTTTTGTGCGATTCCAAAGCCTGACATGTTTTTTTTACCATTTCTAAGTGGTTCGTGCACTCAGAAGCTGAAAATATTGAAGTCCGATTTTTCGCGTCGGTTTCGCTCTAAAATTTATCCGAGCTAGGAGTTAATCCAAAAATACGATTTGGGCCCCCACGATCAACGAACCAACGCGAAAAATAGAAATTCAATATTTTAAGCTTCTGAGCGCCCGAACCCCTTAGAAATGGTAAAAAATCATTTCAGGGTATGGAATCGCACAAAAATGTTATCCGAGCTTGGAGTTAGGCCAAATACACGATTTAGGCCCCCACGAACAATAAACTGACGCAAAAAATCTGACTTCAACATTTTCAGCTTCTGAGCGCGTGAACCCCTTAATAATGGTAAAAAACATGTCTGGCTGTGGAATCGCTCAAAAATATTATCTGAGCTAGGAGTTAGGCCAAAAATACAATTTGGGCCCCAACGAACAACGAATTGATGCGAAAAATCGTACTTCAATATTTTCAGCTTCTGAGTGCTCAAACCCATTAGAAATGGTAAAAAAAACATGTCAGGCTTTGGAATCGCAAAAATATGTTATCCGAACTTGGAGTTAGGCCAAAAATAAGATTTGGGCCCCCACGAACAACGAACCTACGCGAAAAATTAGACTTCAATATTTTCAGCTTCTGAGCGCTCGAACCCCTTAGATATGGTAAAAAAACGTGTCAGGCTTTTGAATCGCTCAAAAATATTATCCGAGCTATGCGTTAGACCAAAAATACGATTTAGGCCCTCACGAACAACGAACTAACGCGAAAAATCGGTTATCAATATTTTCATCTTTTTAGTGCTCAAACCGCTTAGAAATGGTAAATAAAACATGTCTGGCTTTGGAATCGCACAAAAATGTTATCCGAGCTTGGAGTTAGGCCAAAAATACGATTTGGGCCCCCACGAATAACGAACTGACGCGAAAAATCGGACTTCAATATTTTAAGCTTCTCAGCGCTCGAACCCCTTAGAATTGGTAAAAAAAACATGTCATGCTTTGGAATTGCTCAAAAATGTTATCCGAGCTAGGAGTTAGGCTAAAAATACGATTTGGGCCCCAACGAACAATGAATCAACGCGAAAAATCCGGTAAAAAAACATGTCAGGCTTTGCAATCGCTTAAACATGTTATCCGAGCTAGGAGTTAGGCCAAAAACACGATTTGGGCCCCCACGAACAAAGAACCGACGCAATAAATCGTACTTCAATATTTTCAGCTTCTGAGTGCTCAAATCCCTTAGAAATGGTAAACAAACATGTCAGGCTTTGGAATCGCACAAAAATGTTATCCGAGCTTGGATTTAGGCCAAAAATACGATTTGGGCCCCCACGAACAACGAACCTACGCGGAAAATTGGACTTAAGTATTTTCAGCTTCTGAGTGCTCGAACCCCTTAGAAATGGTAAAAAATCATGTCGGGCTTTTGAATCGCACAAAAATGTTATCCGAGCTAGAAGTGGGGACAAAAATACGATTTAGTCCCCCACGAACAACGAACCAACGCGAAAAATCGGACTTCAATATTTTAAGCTTCTGAGAGCTCGAAGCCCTTAGGAATGGTAAAAAAACATGTCATGCTTTTGAATCGCTCGAAAATATTATCCGAGCTATGAGTTAGGCCAAAAATACGATTTGGGCCCCCATGAACTACGAACCAACGAGAAAAATCGGACTTCAATATTTCAGGCTTCTGAGAGCTCGAACCCCTTTGAAATGGTAAAAAAACATGTCAGGCTTTGGAATCGCTTAAAAATGTTATCCAAGCCAGGAGTTAGGACAAAAATACGATTAGGGCCCCCACGAACAACGAACCAACGCGAAAAATCGGACTTCAATATTTTAAGCTTCTGAGCGCTTGAACCCCTTAGAAATGGTGAAAAAAACATTTCTGGGTTTGGAATCGCACAAAAATGTTATCCGAGCAGGGAGTTAGGCCAAAAACACGATTTGGGCCCCCACGAACAATCAACCGACGCAAAAATTCGAACTTCAATATTTTCAGCTTCTGAGTGCTCAAACCCCTTAGAAATGGTAAGAAAACATGTCAGGCTTTTGAATCGCACAAAAATGTTATCCGAGCTTGGAGTTAGGCCAAAAATACGATTTGGGCCCCCACGAACAACGAACCGACGCGGAAAATTGGACTTGAATATTTTCAGTTCTGAGCGCTCGAAACCCTTAGAAATGGTAAAAAAACATGTCGGGCTTTGGAATCGCACAAAAATGTTATCTGAGCTAGGAGTTGGGACAAAAATACGATTTAGGCCCCCACGAATAACGAACCAACGCGAAAAATAGGACTTCAATATTTTAAGCTTCTGAGAGCTCGAACCCCTTAGGAATGGTAAAAAAACATGTCAGGCTTTTGAATCGCTCAAAAATATTATCCGAGCTATGAGTTAGGCCAAAAATACGATTTAGGCCCCCATGAACAACGAACCAACGAGAAAAATTGGACTTCAATATTTCAGGCTTCTGAGAGCTCAAACCCTTTTGAAATGGTAAAAAAACATGTTAGGCTTTGGAATCGCTTAAAAAGGTTATCCGAGCAAGGAGTTAGGACAAAAATACGATTTGGGCCCCCACGAACAACGAACCAACGCGAAAAATCGGACTTCAATATTTTAAGCTTATGAGCGCTTGAACCCCATAGAAATGGTGAAAAAAACATTTCAGGGTTTGGAATCGCACAAAAATGTTATCCGAGCAGGGAGTTAGGCCAAAAACACGATTTGGGCCCCCACGAACAATCAACCGACGCAAAAATTCGGACTTCAATATTTTCAGCTTCTGAGTGCTCAAACCCCTTAGAAATGGTAAGAAAACATGTCAGGCTTTTGAATCGCACAAAAATGTTATCCGAGCTTGGAGTTAGGCCAAAAATACGATTTGGGCCCCCACGAACAACGAACCGACGCGGAAAATTGGACTTGAATATTTTCAGTTCTGAGCGCTCGAAACCCTTAGAAATGGTAAAAAAACATGTCGGGCTTTGGAATCGCACAAAAATGTTATCTGAGCTAGGAGTTGGGACAAAAATACGATTTAGGCCCCCACGAACAACGAACCAACGCGACAAATATGACTTCAATATTTTAAGCTTCTGAGAGCTCGAACCCCTTAGGAATGGTAAAAAAACATGTCAGGCTTTTGAATCGCTCAAAAATATTATCCGAGCTATGAGTTAGGCCAAAAATACGATTTAGGCCCCCATGAACAACGAACCAACTAGAAAAATTGGACTTCAATATTTCAGGCTTCTGAGAGCTCGAACCCCTTTGAAATGGTAAAAAAACATGTCAGGCTTTGGAATCGCTTAAAAATGTTATCCGAGAAAGGAATTAGGACTAAAATACGATTTGGGCCCCCACGAACAACGAACCAACACGAAAAATCGGGCTTCAATATTTTAAGCTTCTGAGCGCTTGAACCCCTTAGAAATGGTGAAAAAAACACTTCAGGGTTTGGAATCGCACAAAAATGTTATCCGAGCTAGGAGTTAGGCCCAAAACACAATTTAGGCCCCCACGAACAATTAACGGACGCAACAAATCGTACTTCAATATTTCAGCTTCTGAGTGCTCAAACCCCTTAGAAATTGTTAAAAAACATGTCAGGCTTTGGAATCGCACAAAAATGTTATCCGAGCTTGTAGTTAGGCCAAAAATACGATTTGGGCCCCCACGAACAACGAACCGACGCGAAAAATTGGACTTCAATATTTCCAGCTTCAGAGCGCTCAAACCCCTTAGAAATTGTAAAAAAAAGATGTCAGGCTTTTGAATCGCTCAAAAATATCATCCGAGCTATGAGTTAGGCCAAAAATTCTATTTGAACCCCCACGAACAACGAACCATCGTGAAAAATGGGACTTCAATATTTTAACCTTCTGAGAGCTCGAACCCCTTAGGAATGGTAAAAAAACATGTCAGGCTTTGGAATCGCTCAAAAACGTTATCCGAGCTAAGAGTTAGGCCAAAAAGCACGATTTGGGCCCCCACGAACAACGAACCGACGCAAAAAATCGGACTTCAATATTTAGAGCTTCAGAGCGCTCGAACCCCTTAGAAATGGTAAAAAAACATGGCAGGCTTTGGAATCGCTCAAAAAAGTTATCCGAGTTATAAGTTAGGCTAAAAATACGATTTGGGCCCCCACGAACAACGAACCAACGCGAAAAATCGGACTTCAATATTTTTAACTTTTGAGAGCTCGAACCCTTAGGAATGGTAAAAAAAACATGTCAGGCTTTGGAATCGCTCAAAAACGTTATCCAAGCTAAGAGTTAGGCCAAAAATACGATTTGGGCCCCCACGAACAACGAACCGACGCGAAAAATCGGATTTCATTATTATTGGTTTCTGAGCGCTCGAACCCCTTAGAAATGGTAAAAAAAATGTCAGGCTTTGGAATCGCTCAAAAATGTTATCCGAGCTAGGAGTTAGGCCAAAAATACGGTTTGGGCCCCCACAAATAACGAACCGACGCGAAAAATTGGACTTCAATATTTTCACCTTCTGAGTGCTAAAACCCCTTAGAAATGGTAAAAAATAAAGGTCAGGCTTTGGAATCGCACAAAAATGTTGTCCGAGCTAGGAGTTAGGTCAAAAATAAGATTTAGGCTCCCACGAACAACGAACCAACGCGAAAAATCGGACTTCAATATTTTAAGCTTCTGAGCACTCGAACCCCTTAGAAATGGTAAAAAAAACATGTTAGGCTTTGTATCGCACAAAAATGCTATCCGATCTAGGAGTTAGGCAAAAAATACGATTTGGGCACCCACGAACAACGAACCGACGCGAAAAATCGGACTTCAATATTTTCAGCTTCTGAGCTCTCAAACCCCTCTGAAATGGTAAAAAAACATGTCAGGCTTCGGAATTGCTTAAAAATGTTATCCGAGCAAGGAGTTCGGACAAAAATACGATTTGGGCCCCCACGAACAATGAACCAACGCGAAAAATCGGAATTCAAAAATTTAAGCTTCGGAGCGCTCGAACCCCTTAGAAATGGTAAAAAAACATTTCACGGTTTGGAATCGCACAAAAATGATATCCGAGCTAGGAGTTATGCCAAAAACACAATTTGGGCCCCCACGAACAATGAACCGACGCAAAAAATCGTACTTATTTGGGCCGTCACGAACAACTAACCGATGCGAAAAATTAGACTTCAATATTTTCAGTTTCTGAGCGCTCGAACCCCTTAGAAATGGTAAAAAAAAATGTCAGGCTTTTGGATCGCTCAAAAATATTATCCGAGCTATGAGTTAGGCAAAAAATACGATTTGGGCCCCCACTAACAACAAAGCAACGCGAAAAATCGGACTTCAATATTTTAAGCTTATGAGAGCTCCAACCCCTTAGGAATGGTAAAAAAAATTGTCAGGCTTTGGAATCGCTCAAAAACGTTATCCGAGCTTGGAGTTAGGCCAAAAACACGACTTGGGCCCCGACGAACAACGAACCGACGCAAAAAATCAGACTTCAATATTTTCAGCTTCTGACCGCTCGAACCCCTTAGAAATGGTAAAAAAACAAGTTAGGATTTGGAATCGCTCAAAAATGTTATCCGAGCTATGAGTTAGGCCAAAGATACGATTTGGGCCCCCATGAACAACAAACCAACGCGAAAAATCGGACTTCAATATTATAAGCTTATGAGAGCTCGAACCCCTTAGGAATGGTAAAAAATCATTTCAGGCTTTTTAATCGCTCAAAAATATTATCCGAGCTATGAGTTTGGCCAAAAATACGATTTGGGCCTCCACGAACAACGAACCAACGCGAAAAATCAGACTTCAATATTTTAAGTTTCTGAGAGCTCGAACCCCTTAGGAATAATAAAAAAAATGTCAGGCTTTTGAATCGCTCAAAAATATTATCCGAGCTATGAGTTAGGCCAAAAATACGATTTGGGCCCCCACGAACAACGAACCAACGCGAAAAATCAGACTTCAATATTTAAAGCTTCTGAGAGCTCGAACCCCTTAGGAATGGTAAAAAAACATGTAAGGCTTTGGAATCGCTTAAAAATGTTATCCGAGCAAGGAGTTAAGACAAAAATACGATTTGGGCCCCCACGTACTACGAACCAACGCGAAAAATCGGTGTTCAATATTTTAAGCTTCTAAGCGCTCGACCCCTTTAGAAATGGTAAAAAAAACATTTCAGGGTTTGGAATCGCACAAAAATGTTATCCGAGCTAGGAGTTAGGTCAAAAACACGATTTTGGCCCACACGAACAATGAACCGACGCAAAAAATCGTACTTCAATATTTTCAGCTTCTGAGTGCTCAAACCCCTTAGAAATGGTAAAAAAACATGTCAGGCTTTTGAATCGCACAAAAATGTTATCCGAGCTTGGAGTTAGGTCAACAATACGATTTGGGCCCCCACGAACAACGAACCGACGCGAAAAATTGGACTTCAATATTTTCAGCTTCTGATCGCTCAAACCCCTTAGAAATGGTAAAAAAAACATGTCAGGCTTTGGAATTGCACAAAAATGTTATCCGAGTTAGGAGTTAGGACAAAAATACGATTTAGGCCCCCACGAATAACGAACCAACGCGAAAAATCGGACTTCAATATTTTAAGCTTCTGAGAGCTCGAACCCCTTTGGAATGGTAAAAAAAGATGTCAGGCTATTGAATCGCTCAAAAATATTATCCGAGCTATGAGTTAGGCCAAAAACACGATTTGGACCCCCACGAACAACGAACCAACGAGAAAAATCGGACTTCAATATATCAGGCATCTGAGAGCTCGAACCCCGTTGAAATGGTAAAAAAACATGTCAGGCTTTGGTATCGCTTAAAAATGTTATCCGAGCAAGGAGTTAGGACAAAAATACGATTTGGGCCCCCACGAACAACGAACCAACGCGAAAAATCGGACTTCAATATTTTAAGCTTCTGAGCGCTCGAACCCCATAGAAATGATGAAAAAAACATTTCAGGGTTTGGAATCGCACAAATATGTTATCCGAGATAGGAGTTAGGCCAAAAATACAATTTGGGCCCCCACGAATAATGAACCGAAGCAAAAAATCGTATTTCAATATTTTCAGCTTCTGAGTGCTCAAACCCCTTAGAAATGGTAAAAAAGCATGTAAGGCTTTGGAGTCGCACAAAAATGTTATCCGAGCTTGGAGTTAGGCCAAAAATACGATTTGGGCCCCCACTAATAACGAACGGACGTGGAAAATTGGCCTTAAAAATTTTCAGCTTCTGAGCGCTCTAACCCCTTAGAAATGGTAAGAAAAACATATCGGGCTTTGGAATTGCACAAAAATGTTATATGAGCTAGGAGTTGGGACAAAAATACGATTTATGCCCCCACGAACAACGAACCAACGGGAAAAATCGAACTTCAATATTTTAAGCTTCTGTGAGCTCGAACCCCTTAGGAATGGTAAAAAATCATTTCAGGCTTTTGAATTGCTCAAAAATATTATCCGAGTTATGAGTTAGGCAAAAAATACGATTTGGGCCCCCATGAACAACGAACGAACGAGAAAAATCGGACTACAATATTTCAGGCTTCTGAGTGCTCGAACCCCTTTGAAATGGTAAAAAAACATGTCAGGCTTTGAAATCGCTTAAAAATGTTATCTGAGCAAGGAGCAACGACAAAAATACGATTTGGAGCCCCACAAACAAAGAACCAACGCGAAAAATCGGGCTTCAATATTTTAAGCTTCTTAGCGCTCGAACCCCTTAGAAATGGAGAAAAAAAACATTTCAGGGTTCGGAATCGCACAAAAATGTTATCCGAGCTAGGAGTTAGGTTAAAAATACAATTTGGGCCCCCACGAACAATGAACCGACGCAAAAAATTGGACTTCAATATTTTCAGCTTCTGAGCGCTCGAACCCCTTTGAAATGGTAAAAAAACATGTCAGGCTTTGGAATCGCTCAAAAACGTTATCCGAGCTTGGAGTTAGGCAAAAAATACGATTTGGGCCCCCACGAACAACGAACTGACGGAAAAAATCGAACTTTAATATTTTCAGCTTCTGAGCGCTCGAACCCCTTAGAAATGGTAAAAAAACATAACAGGCTTTGGAATCGCTCAAAAATAATATCCGAGCTATGAGTTAGGCCAAAAATACGATTTGGGCCCTCACGAACAACTAACCGTCGCAAAAAATTAGAGTTCAATATTATCAGTTTCTGAGCGCTCAAACCCCTTATAAATGGTAAAAAAACAGGTCAGGCTTTTGGATCGCTTAAAAATATTATCCGAGCTATGAGTTAGGCAAAAAATACGATTTGGGCCCCCACAAACAACGAACCAACGCGAAAAATCGGACTTCAATATTTTAAGCTTCTGAGAGCTCCAACCGCTTAGGAATGGTAAAAAAACTTGTCAGGCTTTGGAATCGCTCAAAAACGTTATCCGAGCTTAGAGTTAGGCCAAAAACAAGATTTGGGCCCCCATGAACAACGAACTGACGCAAAAAATCGGACTTCAATATTTTCAGCTTCTGACCTCTCGAACCCCTTAGAAATGGTTAAAAAAACATGTAAGGATTTGGAATCGCTCAAAAATGTTATCCGAGCTATGAGTTAGGCCAAAAATACGATTTGGGCCCCCACGAACAACGAACCAACACATAAATCGGACTTCAATATTTTAAGCTTCTGAGAGCTCGAACCCCTTAGGAATGGTAAAAAAACATGTCAGGCTTTTTAATCGCTCAAAAATATTATCCGAGCTATGAGTTTGGCCAAAAATACGATTTGGGCCTCCACGAACAACGAACCAACGCGAAAAATCAGACTTCAATATTTTAAGTTTCTGAGAGCTCGAACCCCTTAGGAATAGTAGAAAAACATGTCAGGCTTTTGAATCGCTCAAAAATATTATCCGAGCTATGAGTTAGGCCAAAAATACGATTTGCGCCCCCACGAACAACGAACCAACGCTAAAAATCGGACTTCAATATTTAAAGCTTCTGAGAGCTCGAACCCCTTAGGAATGGTAAAAAAAACATGTCAGGCTTTGGAATCGCTGAAAAATGTTATCCGAGTAAGGAGTTAGGACAAAAATATGATTTAGGCCCCACGAACTACGAACCAACGCGAAAAATCGGACTTCAATATTTTATGCTTCTAAGCGCTCGAACCCTTTAGAAATGGTAAAAAAAACATTTCAGGGTTTTGAATCGCACAAAAATGTTATCCGAGCTAGGAGTTAGGCCAAAAATACAATTTGGGCCCCCACGAACAATGAACCGAAGCAAAAAATCGTATTTCAATATTTTCAGCTTCTGAATGCTAAAACCCCTTAGAAATGGTAAAAAAGCATGTAAGGTTTGGAGTCGCACAAAAATGTTATCCGAGCTTGGAGTTAGGCCAAAAATACGATTTGGGCCCCCACGAACAATGAACCGACGCGGAAAATTGGACTTCAAAATTTAAGCTTCTGAGCGCTCGAACCCCTTAGAAATGGTAAAAAAACATGTCGGGCTTTGGAATTGCACAAAAATGTTATATGAGCTAGGAGTTGGGACAAAAATACGATTTAGGCCCCCACGAACAACGAACCAACGCGAAAAATCGGACTTCAATATTTTAAGCTTCTGTGAGCTCGAACCCCTTAGGAATGGTAAAAAAACATGTCAGGCTTTTGAATCGCTCAAAAATATTATCCGAGCTATGAGTTAGGCAAAAAATACGATTTGGGCCCCCATGAACAACGAACAACCGAGAAAAATCGGACTACAATATTTCAGGCTTCTGAGTGCTCGAACCCCTTTGAAATGGTAAAAAAACATGTCAGGTGTTGAAATCGCTTAAAAATTTTATCCGAGCAAGGAGTAACGAGAAAAATACGATTTGGGGCCCCACAAACAAAGAACCAACGCGAAAATTGGGCTTCAATATTTTAAGCTTATGAGCGCTCGAACCCCTTAGAAATGGTGAAAAAAACATTTCAGGGTTCGGAATCGCACAAAAATGTTATCCGAGCTAGGAGTTAGGCCAAAAACACAATTTGGGCCCCCACGAACCGATGCAAAAATCGTACTTTAATATTTTCAGCTTCTGAGTGCTCAAACCCCTTAGAAATGGCAAAAAACATGTCAGGCTTTGGAATCGCACAAAAATGTTATCCGAGCTTGGAGTTAGGCCAAAAATACGATTTGGGCCCCCACGAACAACAAACCGACGCGAAAAATTGGACTTAAATATTTTCAGCTTCTGAGCGCTCGAACCCCTTTGAAATGATAAAAAAACATGTCAAGCTTTGAATCGCTCAAAAACGTTATCCGAGCTTGGAGTTAGGCCAAAAATACGATTTGGGCCCCCACGAACAACAAACCGACGCAAAAAATCGGACTTAAATATTTTCAGCTTCTGAGCGCCCGAACCCCTTAGAAATGGTAATAAAACATAACAGGCTTTGGAATCGCTCAAAAATAATATCCGAGCTATGAGTTAGGTCAAAAATACGATTTGGGCCCTCACGAACAACTAATCGACGCGAAAAATTAGACTTTAATATTATCAGTTTCTGAGCGCTCAAACCCCTTAGAAATGGTAAAAAAAACATGTCAGGCTTTTGGATCGCTCAAAAATATTATCCGAGCTATGAGTTAGGCAAAAAATACGATTTGGGCCCCCACAAACAACGAACCAACGCGAAAAATCGGACTTCAATATTTTAAGCTTCTGAGAGCTCCAACCGCTTAGGAATGGTAAAAAAACATGTCTGGCTTTGGAATCGCTCAAAAACGTTATCCGAGCTTGGAGTTAGGCCAAAAACACGATTTGGGCCCCCACGAACAACGAACTGACGCAAAAAATCAGACTTCAATATTTTATGCTTCTGACCTCTCGAACTCCTTAGAAATGGTAAAAAAACATATAAGGATTTGGAATCGCTCAAAAATGTTATCCGAGCTATGAGTTAGGCCAAAAATACGATTTGGGCCCCCACGAACAACGAACCAACACGAAAAATCGGACCTCAATATTTTCAGCTTCTGAGAGCTCGAACCCCTTAAGAATGGTAAAAAAAACATGTCAGGCTTTTTAATCGCTCAAATATATTATCCGAGCTATGAGTTTGTCCAAAAATACGATTTGGGCCTCCACGAACAACGAACCAACGCGAAAAATCAGACTTCAATATTTTAAGTTTCTGAGAGCTCGAACCCCTTAGGAATAGTAGAAAAACATGTCAGGCTTTTGAATCGCTCAAAAATATTATCCGAGCTATGAGTTAGGCCAAAAATACGATTTGCGCCCCCACGAACAACGAACCAACGCGAAAAATCAGACTTCAATATTGAAAGCTTCTGAGAGCTCGAACCCCTTAGGAATGGTAAAAAAACATGTCAGGCTTTGGAATCGCTTAAAAATGTTATTCGAGCAAGGAGTTAGTACAAAAATATGATTTGGGCCCCACGAATTACGAACCAACGCGAAAAATCGGACTTCAATATTTTATGCTTATAAGCGCTCGAACCCTTTAGAAATGGTAAAAAAACATTACAGGGTTTGGAATCGCACAAAAATGTTATCCGAGCTAGGAGTTAGGCCAAAAATACAATTTGGGCCCCCACGAACAATGAACCGAAGCAAAAAATCGTATTTAAATATTTTCAGCTTCTGAGTGCTCAAACCCCTTAGAAATGGTAAAAAAAGCATGTAAGGCTTTGGAGTCGCACAAAAATGTTATCCGAGCTTGGAGTTAGGCCAAAAATACGATTTGGGCCCCCACGAACAATGAACCGACGCGGAAAATTAGACTTCAACATTTCCAGCTTCTGAGCGCTCGAACCCCTTAGAAATGGTTAAAAAACATGTCGGGCTTTGGAATCGCATAAAAATGTTATATGAGCTAAGAGTTATGCAAAAATACGATTTGGTCCCCCAGGAACAATGAAGTGACGCGAAAAATTGGACTTCAATATTTTAGGCTTCTGTGAGCTCGAACCCCTTAGGAATGGTAAAAAAATTTGTCAGGCTTTTGAATCGCTCAAAAATATTATCCGAGCTATGAGTTAGGCCAAAAATACGATTTGGGCCCCCATGAACAACGAACCAACGAGAAAAATCGGACTTCAATATTTCAGGCTTCTGAAGGCTCGAACCCTTTGAAATGGTAAAAAAACATGTCAGGCTTTGAAATCGCTTAAAAATGTTATCCGAGCAAGGAGTAACGACAAAAATTCGATTTGGGGCCCCACAAACAAAGAACCAACGCGAAAAATCGGGCTTCAATATTTTAAGCTTATGATCGCTCGAACCCCTTAGAAATGGTGAAAAAAACATTTCAGGGTTCGGAATCGCACAAAAATGTTATCCGAGCTAGGAGTTAGGCCAAAAACACAATTTGGGCCCCCACGAACAATGAAGCGACGCAAAAAATCGTACTTCAATATTTTCAGCTTCTGAGTGCTCAAACCCCTTAGAAATGGCAAAAAAACATGTCAGGCTTTGGAATCGCACAAAAATGTTATCCGAGCTTGGAGTTAGGCCAAAAATACGATTTGGGCCCCCACGAACAACAAACCGACGCGAAAAATTGGACTCCAATATTTTCAGCTTCTGAGCGCTCGAACCCCTTAGAAATTGTAAAAAAACATAACAGGCTTTGGAATCGCTCAAAAATAATATCCGAGTTATGGGTTAGGCCAAAAATACGATTTGGGCCCTCACGAACAACTAACCGACGCGAAAAATTAGACTTCAATATTATCAGTTTCTGAAGGCTCAAACCCCTTCGAAAAGGTAAAAAAACAGGTCAGGCTTTTGGATCGCTCAAAAATATTATCCGAGCTATGAGTTAGGCAAAAAATATGATTTGGGCCCCCACAAACAACGAACCAACGCGAAAAATCGGACTTCAATATTTTAAGCTTCTGAGAGCTCCAACCGCTTAGGAATGGTAAAAAAACATGTCAGGCTTTGGAATCGCTCAGAAACGTTATCTGAGCTTAGAGTTAGGCCAAAAACACGATTTGGGCCCCCACGAACAACGAACCGACGCTAAAAATCGAACTTCAATATTTTCAGCTTCTGACCTCTCGAACCCCTTAGAAATGGTAAAAAAACATGTAAGGATTTGGAATCGCTCAAAAATGTTATCCGAGCTATGAGTTAGGCCAAAAATACGATTTGAGACCCCACGAACAACGAACCAACACGAAAAATCGGACTTCAATATTTTAAGCTTCTGAGAGCTCGAACCCCTTAGGAATGGTAAAAAAACATGTCAGGCTTTTTAATCGCTCAAAAATATTATCCGAGCTATGAGTTTGGCCAAAAATACGATTTGGGCCTCCACGAACCACGAACCAACGCGAAAAATCAGACTTCAATATTTTAAGTTTCTGAGAGCTCGAACCCCTTAGGAATAGTATAAAAAACATGTCAGGCTTTTGAATCGCTCAAAAATATTATCCGAGCTATGAGTTAGGCCAAAAATAGGATTTGCGCCCCCACGAACAACGAACCAACGTGAAAAATCGGACTTCAATATTTAAAGCTTCTTAGAGCTCGAACCCCTTAGGAATGGTAAAAAAACATGTCAGGCTTTGGAATCGCTTAAAAATGTTATCCGAGCAAGGAGTTAAGACAAAAATACGATTTGGGCCCCCACGTACTACGAACCAACGCGAAAAATCGGTGTTCAATATTTTAAGCTTCTAAGCGCTCGACCCCTTTAGAAATGGTAAAAAAAACATTTCAGGGTTCGGAATCGCACAAAAATGTTATCCGAGCTAGGAGTTAGGTCAAAAACACGATTTTGGCCCACACGAACAATGAACCGACGCAAAAAATCGTACTTCAATATTTTCAGCTTCTGAGTGCTCAAACCCCTTAGAAATGGTAAAAAAACATGTCAGGCTTTTGAATCGCACAAAAATGTTATCCGAGCTTGGAGTTAGGTCAACAATACGATTTGGGCCCCCACGAACAACGAACCGACGCGAAAAATTGGACTTCAATATTTTCAGCTTCTGATCGCTCAAACCCCTTAGAAATGGTAAAAAAAACATGTCAGGCTTTGGAATTGCACAAAAATGTTATCCGAGTTAGGAGTTAGGACAAAAATACGATTTAGGCCCCTACGAACAACGAACGAACGCGAAAAATCGGACTTCAATATTTTAAGCTTTTGAGAGCTCGAACCCCTTAGGATAAAAAAAGATGGCAAGCTTTTGAATCGCTCAAAAATATTATCCGAGCTATGAGTTAGGACAAAAACACGATTTGGACCCCCACGTACAACGAACAACCGAGAAAAATCGGACTTCAATATTTCAGGCTTCTGAGAGCTCGAACCCCTTTGAAATGGTAAAAAAAGATGTCAGGCTTTGGTATCGCTTAAAAATGTTATCCGAGCAAGGAGTTAGGACAAAAATACGATTTGGGCCCCCACGAACAACGAACCAACGCAAAAAATCGGACTTCAATATTTTAAGCTTCTGAGCGCTCGAACCCCTTAGAAATGGTGAAAAAAACATTTCAGGGTTTCGAATCGCACAAAAATGTTATCCGAGCTAGGAGTTAGGCCAAAAAATTCAATTTGGGCCCCCACGAACAATGAACCGAAGAAAAAAATCGTACTTCTATATTTTTAGCCTCTGAGTGCTCAAACCCCTTAGAAATGGTAAGAAAAACATGTCAGGCTTTTGAATCGCACAAAAATGTTATCTGAGCTTGGAGTTAGGCCAAAAATACGATTTGGGCCCCCACGAACAACTATCGACGCGAAAAATTAGACTTCAATATTTTAAGTTTCTGAGCGCTATAACCCCTTAGAAATGGTAAAAAAACATGTCAGGCTTTTGGATCGCTGAAAAATATTATCCGAGCTATGAGTTAGGCCAAAAATACGATTTGGGCCCCCACGAACAACGAACCAACGCAAAAAATAGGACTTAAATATTGTAAGCTTCTGAGAGCTCGAACCCCTTAGGAATGGTAAAAAAAACATGTCAGGCTTTGGAATCGCTCAAAAACGTTATCCGAGCTTGGAGTTAGGCCAAAAACACGATTTGGGCCCCCACGAACAACGAACCGACGCAAAAAATCGGACTTCAATATTATCATCTTCTGACCGCTCGAACCCCTTAGAAATGGTAAAAAAAACATGTCAGGATTTTGAATCGCTAAAAAATGTTATCCGAGCTATGAGTTAGGCCAAAAATACGATTTAGGCCCACACGAACAACGAACCAACGCGAAAAATCGGACTTCAATATTGTAAGCTTCTGAAAGCTCGAACCCCTTAGGAATGGTAAAAATACATGTCAGGCTTTTTAATCGCTCAGAAATATTATCCGAGCTATGAGTTTGGCCAAAAAAAAGATTTGGGCCCCCACGAAAAACGATCCAACGCGAAAAATCAGACTTCAATATTTAAATCTTCTAAGAGCTCGAACCCCTTTGTAATAGTAAAAAAACATGTCAGGCTTTTGAATCGCTCAAAAATATTATTCGAGTTATGAGTTAGGCAAAAAATACGATCTGGGCCCCCACGAACAACGAACCAACGCGAAAAATCGGACTTCAATATTTAAACCTTCTGAGAGCTCGAACCCCTTAGGAATGGTACAAAAACATGTCAAGCTTTGGAATCGCTTAAAAATTTTATCCGAGCAAGGAGTTAGGACAAAAATACGATTTGAGCCCCACGAATAACGAACCAACGCGAAAAATCGGACTTAGATATTTTAAGCTTCTAAGCACTCGAACCCTTTCGAAATGGTAAAAAAAACATTTCAGGGTTTGGAATCGCACAAAAATGTTATCCCAGCTAGGAGTTAGGCCAAAAGCACGATTTTGGCCCACACGAACAATGAACCGACGCAAAAAATCGTACTTCAATATTTTCAGCTTCTGAGTGCTCAAACCCCATAGAAATGGTAAAAAAAACATGTCAGGCTTTTGAATCGCACAAAAATGTTATCCGAGCTTGGAGTTAGGCCAACAATACGATTTGGGCCCCCACAAACAACGAACCGACGCGAAAAATTGGACTTCAATATTTTCAGCTTCTTGAGCGCTCAAACCCCTTAGAAATTGTTAAAAAACATGTCAGGCTTTTGAATTGCACAAAAATGTTATCCGAGTTAGGAGTTAGGACAAAAATACGATTTAGGGCCCCACGAACAATGAATCAACGCGAAAAATCGGACTTCAATATTTTAAGCTTCTAAGAGCTTGAACCCCTTAGGAATGGTAAAAAAAGATGTCAGGCTATTGAATCGCTCAAAAATATTATCCGAGCTATGAGTTAGGCCAAAAACACGATTTGGACCCCCACGAACAACGAACCAACGAGAAAAATCGGACTTCAATATTTCAGGTTTCTGAGAGCTCTAACCCCTTTGAAATGGTAGAAAAACATGTCAGGCTTTGGTATCGCTTAAAAATGTTATCCGAGCAAGGAGTTAGGACAAAAATACGATTTTGGCCCTCACGAAAAATGAACCAACGCGAAAAATCGGACTTCAATATTTTAAGCTTCTGAGCGCTCGAACCCCATAGAAATGGTGAAAAAAACATTTCAGGGTTTGGAATCGCACAAAAATGTAATCCGAGATAGGAGTTAGGCCAAAAATACAATTTGGGCTCCCACGAACAATTAACCGAAGCAAAAAATCGTACTTCAATATTTTCAGCTTCTGAGTGCTCAAACCCCTTAGAAATGGTAAAAAAACATGTCAGGCTTTGGAGGCGCACAAAAATGTTATCCGAGTTTGGAGTTAGGCCAAAAATACGATTTGGGCCCCCACGAAAAACGAACCGACGCGGAAAATTAGATTTAAATATTGTCAGCTTATGAGGGCTCGAACCCCTTAGAAATGGTAAAAAAACATGTAGGGCTTTGGAATCGCACAAAAATGTAATCTGAGCTAGGAGTTGGGGCAAAAATACGATTTAGGCCCCCACGAACAACGAACCAACGCGAAAAATCGGACTTCAATAATTTAAGCTTGTGAGAGCTCGAACCCCTTAGGAATGGTAAAAAAATATGTCAGGCTTTTGAATCGCTCAAAAATATTATCCGATCTATGAGTTAGGCCAAAAATACGATTTGGGCCCCCATGAACAACGAACCAACGAGAAAAATCGGACTTCAATATTTCAGGCTTCTGAGTGCTCGAACACCTTTGAAATGGTAAAAAAACATGTCAGGCTTTGGAATCGCTTAAAAATGTTATCCGAGCAAGGAGTAAGGACAAAAATACGGTTTGGGGCCCCACGAACAAAGAACCAACGCGAAAAATCGGGCTTCAATATTTTATGCTTCTGAGCGCTCGAACCCCTTAGAAATGGTGAAATAAACATTTCAGGGTTTGGAATCGCACAATAATTTTATCCGAGCTAGGAGTTAGGCCAAAAACACAATTTGGACCCCCACGAACAATGAACCGACGCAAAAAATCGTACTTCAATATTTTCAGCTTCTGAGCGCTCGAACCCCTTTGAAATGGTAAAAAAACATGTCAGGCTTTGGAATCGCTCAAAAACGTTATCCGAGCTTGGAGTTAGGCCAAAATCACGATTTTGGCCCCCACGAACAACGAACCAACGCAAAAAATCGGACTTCAATATTTTAAGCTTATGAGCTTTCAAACTCCTTAGAAATGGTAAAAAAAAATAACAGGCTTTGGAATCGCTCAAAAATAATATCCGAGCTATGAGTTAGGCAAATAATACGATTTGGGCCCCCACGAAAAACGAATCGACGAAAAAAATCGGACTTCAATATTTTCAGCTTCTGACCGCTCGAACCCCTTAGAAATGGTAAAAAAACATGTCAGGAGTAGGAATCGCTCAAAAATGTTATCCGAGCTATGAGTTAGGTCAAAAATACGATTTGAGCCCCTACAAACAACGAACAAACGCTAAAAATCGGACTTCAATATTTTAAGCTTCTGAGAGCTCGAACACCTTAGGAATAGTAAAAAAAACATGTCAGGCTTTTTAATCGCTCAAAAATATTTTCCGAGCGATGAGTTTGGCCAAAAATACGATTTGGGCCCCCACAAACAACGAACCAACGCGAAAAATCGGACTTCAATATTTTTAGCTTCTGAGATCTCCAACCCCTTTAGGAATGGAAAAAAAACATGTCAGGCTTTGGAATCGCTCAAAAACGTTATCCGAGCTTGGAGTTAGGCCAAAAACACGATTTGGGACCCCACGAACAACGAACCGACACAAATAATCGGACTTCAATATTTTCAGCTTCTGACCGCTCGAACCCCTTAGAAATGGTAAAAAAAACATGTCAGGATTTGGAATCGCTCAAAAATGTTATCCGAGCTATGAGTTAGGCCAAAAATACGATTTGGGCCCCCACGAACAACGAACCAACGCGAAAATTCGGACTTAAATATTTAAAGCTTCTGAGAGCTCGAACCCCTTAGGAATGGTAAAAAAACATTTCAGGCTTTGGAATCGCTTAAAAATGTTATACGAGCAAGGAGTTAGGACAAAAATACGATTTTAGCCCCACGAACTACGAACCAACGCGAAATATCGGACTTCAATATTTTAAGCTTCTAAGCGCTCGAACCCTTTAGAAATGGTAAAAAAAACATTTCAGGGTTTGGAATCGCACAAAAATGTTATCCGAGCTAGGAGTTAGGCCAAAAACACGATTTTGGCCAACACGAACAATGAACAGACGCAAAAAATCGTACTTCAATATTTCAGCTTCTCAGTGCTCAAACCCCTTAGAAATGGTAAAAAAACATGTCAGGCTTTGGAATCGCACGAAAATGTTATCCGAGCGGAGTTAGGCCAAAAATACTATTTGGGCCCCCACGATCAACGAACCGACGCGGAAAATTGGACTTTAATATTTTCAGCTTCTGAGCGCTCGAACCCCTTAGAAATGGTAAAAAAAACATGTCGGGCTTTGGAATCGCACAAAAATGTTATCTGAGCTAGGAGTGGGGACAAAAATACGATTTAGGCCCCCACGAACAACGAACCAACGCGAAAACTCGGACTTTAATATTTTAAGCTTCTGAGAACTCGAACCCCTTAGGAATGGTAAAAAAATATGTCAGGCTTTTGAATCGCTCAAAAATATTATCCGAGCTATTAGTTACGCCAAAAATACGATTTGGGCTCCCATGAACAACGAACCAACGAGAAAAATCGGACTTCAATATTTCAGGCTTCTAAGGGCTCGAACCCCTTAAAATGGTAAAAAAACATGTCAGGCTTTTGAATCGCTCAAAAATATTATCCGAGCTATTAGTTAGGACAAAAATACGATTTGGGCCCCCACGAACAAAGAACCAACGCGAAAAATCGGGCTTCAATATTTTAAGCTTCTCAGCGCTCGAACCCCTTAGAAATGGTGAAAAAACATTTCAGGGTTTGGAATCGCACAAAAATTTTATCCGAGCTACGAGTTAGGCCAAAAACACAATTTGGGCCCCCACCAACAATGAACCGACGCAAAAAATCGTACTTCAATATTTTCAGCTTCTGAGTGCTCAAACCCCTTAGAAATGGTAAAAAACATGTTAGGCTTTGGAATCGCACAAAAATGTTATCCGAGCTTGGCGTTAGGAAAAAAATACGATTTGGCCACAACGAACCGACGCGAAAAATTGGACTTCAATATTTTCATCTTTTGAGCGCTCGAACCCCTTAGAAATGGTAAAAAAACATGTCAGATTTGGAATCGCTCAAAAATGTTATCAGAGCTATGAGTTAGGCCAAAAATACGATTTGGGCCCCCACGAACAACGAACTAACGCGAAAAATGGGACTTCAATATTTTAAGCTTCTGAGAGCTCGAACCTCTTAGGAATGGTAAAAAAACATGTCAGGCTTTGGAATCGCTCAAAAACGTTATCCGAGCTTGGAGTTAGGCCAAGAAGCACGATTTGGGCCCCCACAAACAACGAACCGACGCAAAAAATCGGACTTCAATATTTTCCGCTTCTGAGCGCTCGAACCCCTTAGAAATGGTAAAAAAAACATGTCAGGCTTTGGAATCGCTCAAAAAAGTTATCCAAGCTAAGAGTTAGGCAAAAAATACAATTTTGGCCCCCACGAACAACTAACCGACGCGAAAAATCGGACTTCATTATTTTTGGTACTGAGCACTGGAACCCCTTAGAAATGGTAAAATAAAAATGTCAGGCTTTGGAATCGCTCAAAAATGTTATCCGAGCTAGGAGTTAGGCAAAAAATACGGTTTGGGCCCCCACAAATAACGAAACGACGCGAAAAATCGGACTTCAATATTTTCACCTTCTGAGTGCTCAAACCCCTTAGAAATGGTAAAAAAATACAGGTCAGGCTTTGGAATCGCACAAAAATGTTATCCGAGCTAGGAGTTAGGACAAAAATACGATTTAGACCCCCACGAACAACGAATAAACGCGAAAAATCGGAATTCAATATTTTAAGCTTCTGAGCGCTCGAACCCCTTAGAAATGATAAAAAACATTTCAGGGTTTGGAATCGCACAAAAATGTCATTCGAGCTAGGAGTTAGGCCAAAAACACGATTTGAGCCCCCACGAACAATGAACCGACGCAAAAAATCGGACTTAAGTAATTTCAGCTTCTGAGCGCTCGAACCCCTAAATAATGGTAAAAAACTTGTCTGGCTTTTGAATTGCTCGAAAATGTTAACTGAGCTGAAGTTAGGCTGTAATAGCCCTGTTTTAGGAGCACCTTTATTAATTGTTAATTATAATATTAGTTTAATTAATTTCTGAAATCCTTGTGTTTTAAATGAAAATTTATATTTGTTTTTTATATATTATTATTAAGAAGTCGTACTATATTTATTGACGTAATTATATTTAATTATTTTATTTGAATTACTATTAATATAAGAAATGGGCTTGAATATTAGTTTTAATGAGATTTATATTTCAAATAGATAAATTAATTATATTTATATATGTGTAAAAATAAATATATTAGAGAAGGGGGTATTTTATTTAATGAAGTTAGAATATAAAACAAAAAAAAAGGAAATAAGGGTGAGGGGGGCGTGTCATTTAGAGAGAAGGGAAGGGGGTTATGTGTGAGTGAGGGAGTGAAGATGAGTGACTCATCAATTAAAAAAAAAAGAAGGAAGACAAAAGGGGAAGGGGTGTTTCCACAGGAAACAGAAACAGAAAGCCAAAGAAGGAAGAACAGGGGGTGAGGACGAGAGAAACAGGGGAAGAGGAAGAGAAAGAAAGAGAGAGAGAGAGAGAAGAGCGGCGAGGAAGGAAGAAGACGACCGGAAGGAGCCCGACTCCGGCAAGCCAGCGCCGCAACCACCAACACGAGCCGTCGAGGAAAGAAAGAGGGAGAAACGTGTGAGCAGCAGCCACGACCGCGAAACACAGGCCATTTTCGGCCGATTTTCCGGCGAATAGAGAGGGAATTAGGTAGAGCAAATTCCAAAACACCCAAACCCTCAACCAATTTCAGCGAATTTACCTAAAAGAAGGGTTCTTGGAGTAATTGGGAGGAGATGCGTGGCACCCGCGTGCGTAAACCCCCACCTCCACTGCCGTTCTTGCTCACTTTGACACCCTAACTGAGGTACTAAACCATTACTTATGATTATAGAACATCAATTCAGTTTTAAACCTATTGTTAGATTAGTTGATGTTTAATCTAATTTTGTTCAGTTATAAGTTAGAAATGAATTTCGATTGTTTAGTTACTGATTTAAGATTATATTAGTGAGTTGATATAAACGGAGATACTTGGATGTTGTCATTGTTGTTTGAAGTCTGATGCTGTTGTTGTTGTTCCTGCCTCGTTGTTTTATTGTTGTGATAGTAGGTTCTTTAGTTAGAGGTTTCAATTAGATTTTATCTATCTTTGAATCTTGAGGTTAGATTCTGAATTAATGTTAGTTTTTGGATTATGGGATTAAGAGTGAAATTGCTTGAATATGAATTTTGTTAATCGTTGAATAGCTAAGACTCGATTGAAGGCATTAGCATTGAGTGAATACTCGAAGTACGTTCTAACCTTTAGAGTGTGAAATGGAATAGTTGCTGAATATTTGTTTGGGTTCATTTCAAAATGGGGATAAAATAATAATCGAGTGCGAGAATTGGGAGTATGAAGGAAATGAAGGTTGTTAGTTTGCCTGCAAATAAGTATGGAATCAATAGGAAGTATTCTTGATTTTCCTTTATAAGTAAGTTTTTGGAACATACTAAATTAGTAAATGTTAATTCACTATCGATATCTAATCTAAAACTTAATCAGCAACAAAAGGGATGGATTGAAATAGGAGGCAGTATACTAACAGAGTTCAATAATTTCATAATCTTTATGAATCAGTTAGTGAAATATCCTAAGTTCACTTATGAATTGAGTTCAGTAATTCTAATTAAAAGAAATTTAGTAAGGGATCGGATCACTATTAATTTGGAAAGTAATTTGAATCGGCTTATAGAATTGAGTTAAGTAGTCTTGGCCTAAAAGAATCAAGTTAGGTAGTTCTGTGTAATTTAAAAAAGTTCAGTCCAAGTCTAAAGATTTCCATTAGTTAGTAGCAAGTTATAAATATAAATTGAATATAAGCTCTGAGAGTTCTCGTTAAGTTAAATATATTGTATAAGTGTCATTAGTTGTGGTTTTGGTCTAAGAACGAGCATGACCTAGGTGTCAATTGAATAGTAACCAAGAGTATTGAATAGTCTCATCTAGAGTTTAATATTAACATACATACATAATTAATATTGAGATCAGTTTGGAATAATCTTCAGAGTTAAACCTGTGGATTAAAATCTAACTTGGCTAAGAATAATCATTTCATGAACCACGTAGAATTGAATCTCAGAATTGAATTAATAATTTATATTAACATAAGGGTTCCCAACTTAGAGTCTTAAATTGAAATATTAATTTATAGAATTGGCTATATATCGGGAATATAAGGACATTAATCCTAGCTGTTGTTGGTTGTTAATAATAACAATATATACAGGTCACAAATTTAATGAAGGTTATATGGATTAAGACTTTAAGAGTTAATATACTAAACTGAATCATCCCCGATCTTATCAAGTCTATGTTTTTTTAAGATTCAGAACCTTCTTGGCGATTAGTTACTCTACGTAAATATCCTAGTTGTGAGGGGAGAATTAGTTGTTATGTTCAGTTGTTGTTGATTTGGGAGATTCACAAAAGAATCTAATAAAAGAAAGACATTTAGGGCTAGCTTGTCCGAGTGACTCTAATATAGAATGAGTATCGATCTGTTCCATTACTGAGGTATACACTAGTAGGGAGTTTATAATGAGAGGAGTTGAGGTTATTAAGGTAAATTATGGAGGTTGAGTTTACGACTGATTAGTAAATGACTATGTTGAGGTCGGTGAAGTGATTCAATTAGAGATGTTATTGGAAAAGGAATTAGCCATAGAGGTCTTGTGGGATATCAGTCATGCTGATAATATCTTTATAATTATTTGAAATGATTTTCAAATCGATTACCTTATATATCACTTGATTTACGAATATTAAAGTGTGATATTTATGAGAATGTGTTACAGTGTGATATGTGATATGTGAAATAAGGTGAATGAGTCGCCACTTACTACGTTGAATATATATATAATATAAATAAGAATGGTGAAATGGGGTTGTGAACATGCACCCGGGTTAGGGCGGGTATTCCCTAGCTGTTACCCAATCAGGAGGGGCGAAATCCTGACGTTGAAGGACATGTCCAGTTAAGTCTTGCAAGCAGAACATAAAAGGTGGGGTGACGACCCTCAACAGTTTGGAGACAGCCGGTACGTTGTACCCCTCTCCACTCGCGTTCACACCGAGATAAGAAATGGAAATGAATGTTTCTTGTAAGAAACTTAAATGTTTTGGAAATAAGCCGAGTTTTCAAATAAATATTATATCGCTATTACCTTTCCTTATGAACTACGGTTTCAATAAGAGTTGTATATTGTTGTATATTGTTGAGTAAGTGATTTAAAGTATATATAGAGTTTATGTGAATTGTTGTGAATATATGTGACGAGTGTTTTGAACAAAAGCCACCAAAGCAGGTTTTACTTGTTTTACGGGTTTAGTACTCAGCGCGTTGCTGATGGGAGTCAAATATTTGTTTTGTCATTTCTGTGGCCTGTCACTTGGGTGGGTGGCAGTGTCGTATTAGTTTCAGGTGGAAGCAGTGAAGTTGTGGAAGCTTGAAGCATGAATTCTTATTGCAATTATCTTTATATGTATTGAGGCGAGGACGATCGACTTTGTAATAGTATAATATTTAGTTATGTTGTAAATAGTTTTTAAATAGGAATTTGTAAAGTAGAAGCTGGGAATAGTTGCTGGAAATATATTAAAATGTTATACAGGTTCATAGTTTGGAAGCAAGTCCTAAGTTAATTTTTAGGCGGTTCGTATTTCAAACGGAGCTCTGCCGAATTTTCTGTAGACTTTTATTATTTAATTAATACCATTCAGATCATTTAGATAACATCATTTAGTGTTAATGTTTTATAGTTAAAGTTTTAAAAAGTTCATGTTTTTAGAGTTCCATACTCGTCGTTTTAGGATGATGAGTGTGATGGTAATAGTCCTGATTAAGCTTTTCGCTGTGTTTAGCTCTAATTAAGTTGGTCGGTAAATCCGGGCTGTTACATAGGCCAATAATACGATTTGGGCCCTCTCGAACAACGAACCGACGCGAAAAATCGTACTTAAATATTTTCAGCTTCTGAGTGCTCAAACCCCTTAGAAATGGTAAAAAAAAATATACCAGGCTTTGGAATCGCACAAAAATGTTATCCGTGCTTGGAGTTAGGCCAAAAATATGATTTGGGCCCCCACAAACAACGAACCGACGCGAAAAATTGGACTTCAATATTTTCAGGTTGTGAGCGCCCGAACCCCTTAGAAATGGTAAAAAAACATGTCTGGCTTTGTAATCGCTCAAAAATGTTATCCGAGCTAGGAGTTAGGCCAAAAATACGATTTGGGCCCCCACGAACAACGAACCAACGCGAAAAATCCGAAGTCAATATTTTAAGCTTCTGAGCAATCGAACCCCTTAGAAATGGTAAAAAAAAACATGTCAGGCTTTGGAATCGCACAAAAATGTTATCCAAGCTAGGAGTTAGGCCAAAAATACGATGTGGCCCTCACGAACAACGAACCGACTCGAAAAAATTCTACTCTAATATTTTCAGCTTTTGAGCGCGCGAACCCTTTAGAAATGGTAAAAAAAACATGTATGGCTTTTGAATCGCTCAAATATGTTATCCGAGCAAGGAGTGAGGCCAAAAATACGATTTGGGCCTTCATGAACAAAGAAGCGACGCAAAAAATCGGACTTCAATATTTTCAACTTCTGAGCTCTCGAACCCCTTTGAAATGGTAAAAAAACATGTCAGGCTTTGGAATCGCTCAAAAATGTTATCCGAGCAAGGAATTAGGACAAAAATACGATTTGGTTCCCCACCAACAACGAACCAACGCGAAAAATAGGACTTCAATATTTTCAGCGTCTGAGCGCTCGAACCCCTTAGAAATGGTCAAAAAATATATGAGGCTTTGGAATCGCTCAAAAACGTTATCCAAGCTAGGAGTTAGGACAAAAATACTATTTGGGCCCCCACGAACAACGAACCGAAGCGAAAAATCGTACTTCAATATTTTAGGCTTTTGAATGCTCAAACCCTTTAGAAATGGTAAAGTAAAAAAAACATCTCAGACTTTGGAATCGCACAAAAATGTTATCCGAGCTTGGAGTTAGAAGAAAAATACGATTTGGGCCCCAACGAACAACGAAGTGACACGAAAAATCGGACTTAAATATTATGCTTCTGAGCGTTCGAACCCTTAGAAACGGTAAAAAAAACATGTCATGATTTGGAATCGCTCAAAAATGTTATCCGAGCTAGGAGTTAGGCAAAAAATACGATTTGGGCCCCCACGAACAACGAACTAACGCGAAAAATCGGACTTCAATATTTTCAGCTTCTGAGTGCTCAAACCCCTAAGAAATGGTAAAAAAAAACATTTCAAGCTTTGGAATCGCACAAATATGTTATCCGAGCTTTGAGTTAGCCCAAAAATACGATTTTGGCCCCCTCGAACAACGAAGTGACGCCAAAAATCGGACTACAATATTTTAAGCTTATGAGCGGTCGAACCATTTAGAAATGGTAAAAAACATGTCAGGCTTTGGAATCGCTCAAAAACGTTATCCAAGCTAAGAGTTAGGCCAAAAATACGATTTGGGCCCCCACGATCATCGAACCCACGCGAAAAATTGGACTTCAATATTTTCAGTTTCTGAGTGCTCAAACCCCTTAGAAATGGTAAAAAAAACATGTCAGGCTTTGGAATCAAACCAAAATGTTATCCGAGCTAGGAGTTAGGCCAAAAATACGATTTGGGCCCCCATGAAAAGCGAACTAACGCGAAAAGTCAAACTTCAACATTTTAAGCTTCTGAGCGCTCGAACCCCTTAGAAATTGTAAAAAAAGATGTCATGCTCTTGAATCGCCCAAAAATGTTATCCGAGCTACGAGTTAGGCCAAAAATACGAATTGGGGCCCACGAACAATGAACCGACACAAAAAATCGGACTTTAATATTTTCAGCTTCTGAGCGCTCGAACCCCTTAATAGAGGTAAAAAACATGTCTGGTTTTGGAATCGCTCAAAAATGTTATCTGAGCTAGGAGTTAGGCCAAAAATACGATTTGGGCCCCAACGAACAACGAACCAACGCGAAAAATCGGACTTCAATGTTTTAAACTTCTGAGCACTCGAACCCCTTAGAAATGCTAAAAAAATATGTTAGGCTTTGAAATCGGTCAAAAATATTAACCGATCTACGAGTTAGGCCAAAAACACGATTTGGGCCCCCACGAACAACGAACCGACGGAAAAAATTGTACTTCAATATTTTCAGCTTATGAGTGCTCGAACCCCTTAGAAATGGTAAAAAAAACATTTCATACTCTGGAATCGCTCAAAAATGTTATCCGGGCTAGGAGTTAGCCCAAAAATACGATTTGGGCCCCCACAATAAGCGAACCAACGCGAAAAATCGGACTTCAATATTTTAGACTTCTGAGCGCTCGAACCCATTAAAAATGGTAAAAAAACATGTCAGGCTTTGGAATCGCACAAAAATGTTATCCGAGCTAGGAGTTAGGCCAAAAACACGATTTGTGCCCCCACGAACAAGGAACCAACGCAAAAAATCGGACTTCAATATTTTCAGCTTCTGAGCGCTCGAACCCCTTAATAATGGTAAAAAACATGCCTGGCTTTGGAATCGCTCAAAAATGTTATCTCAGTTAGGAGTTAGGCAAAAAATACGATTTGGCCCCCAACGAACAACGAATCAATGCGAAAAATCGCACTTCAATATTTTAAGCTTTTAAGCACTCGAACCCCTTAGAAATGGTAGAAAAACATGTCAGGATTTGGAATCGAACAAAATTGTTATCTGAGCTAAGAGTTAGGCAAAAAATACTATTCGGGCCCCCACGAACAACGAACCGTCGAGAAAAATTGGACTTCAATATTTTCAACTTCTGAGCGCTCGAACCCCTTAGAAATGGTTAAAAAACATGTCAGGCTTGGAATCACTCAAATATATTATTCGAGCTACGAGTTAGGCAAAAAACACGATTTCGTCCCCCACGAACAACGAACCAACGCGAAAAATCGGACTTTAATATTTTCAGCTTCTGAACGCTCGAACCCTTTAGAAATGGTAAAAAACATGTCTGGCTTTGGAATCGCTCAAAAATGTTATCCGAGCTAGGAGTTAGGCCAAAAATACGATTTGGGCCCCCACGAAGAAAGAACTGACGCGAAAAATCGGACTTCAATATTTTCAGCTCCTCAGTGCTTGAACCCCTTAGAAATGGTAAAAAAAAGTTGTCATTCTTTGGAATCTCTCAAAAATGTTATCCGAGCTAGGAGTTAGGCTAAAAATACGATTTGGGCCCCCACGAAAGGAGAACCGACGCGAAAATTCGGACTTTAATCTTGTAAGATTCTGAGCGCTCGAACCCCTTACAAATGGTCAAAAAATATGTGAGGCTTTGGAATCGCTCAAAAATGTTATCCGAGCTAGGAGTAAGGCCAAAAAAACGATTTAACCCCCACGAAAAACGAACCGACGCGAAAAATCGGACTTCAATATTTTCAGCTTCTGAGGGCTCAAACCCCTTAGAAATGGTAAAAAAATATGTCAGGCTTTGGTATCGAACAAAAATGTTATCCGAGCTAGGAGTTAGGCCAAAAATACGATTTGGGCCCCAACGAACAACGAACCGACGCGAAAAAATTCGACTTTAATATTTTCAGCTTTTGAGCGCTCGAACCCTTAGAAATGGTAAAAAATATGTCGGGCTTTTGAATCGCTCAAAAATGTTATTCGACTTAGGAGTTAGGCCTAAAACACGATTTGGGCCCCCACGAACAATGAACCGACGCAAAAAATCGAATTTCCATATTTCAACTTCTGAGATCACGAACCCCTTCAAAATGGTTAAAAAACATATCAGGCTTTTGAATCGCTGAAAAATGTTATCCGAGCTAGGAGTTAGGCCAAAAAGTACGAATTGGGCCCCCACGAACAACGAACTGACGCTAAAAATCGGACTTCAATATTTTCAGCTTCTGAGCTCTCGAACCCCTTTCAAATGGTAAAAAATCATGTCAGGCTTTGGAATCTCTCAAAAATGATATCCGAGCAAGGAGTTAGGACAAAAATACGATTTGGGCCCCCACGAACAACGAATCAACGCGAAAAATCGAACTTCTATATATTCAGCTTCTGAGCGCTCGAACCCCTTAGAATTGGTTAAAAAATATGTGAGGCTTTGGAATCGCTGAAAAATGTTATCCGAGCTAGGAGTTAGGACAAAAATACGATTTGGGCCCCCACGAACAACGAACCGACGCGAAAATTTTGACTTCAATATTTTCAGCTTCAGAATGCTTAAACCCCTTGGAAATTGTAAAAAAAAAAAGTCAGGCTTTGGAATCGCACAAAAGCGTTATCCGAGCTTGGAGTTATGCACAAAATACGATTTGGGCCCCAATGAATAACGAAGTGACGCGAAAAATCAGACTTCAATATTTTAAGCTTCTGAGTGCTCGAACCCCTTTGAAATGGTAAAAAAAAACATGTCATGCTTGGGAATCGCACAAAAATGTTATCCGAGCTAGGAGTTAGGCCAAAAATACGATTTGGGCCCCCATGAACAACGAAGCGACGCGAAAAATCGAACTTCAATATTTTAAGCTTCTGAGCGCTCGAACCCATTTGAAATAATAAAAAAAACATGTCAGGATTTGGAATCGCTCAAAAATGTTATCTAAGGAAGGAGTTAGGACAAAAATACGATTTGGGCCCCCACGAACAACGAACCAAAGCAAAAAATCGGACTTCATTATTTTCAGCTTATGAGCGCTCGAACCCCTTAGAAATGGTTAAAAAATATGTCAGGCTTTGGAATCGCTCAAAATGTTATCCGAGCTAGGAGTTAGGCCATAAATACGATTTGGGCCCCCAGGAACAATGAAGCGACGCGAAAAATCGAACTTCAATATTTTCAGTTTCCGAGCGCTCGAAACCCTTAGCAATGGTAACAAAGAGATGTCAGGCTTCCGAATCGCTCAAAAATGTTTTCCGAGTTGGGAGTTAAGCCAAAAATACGATTTGGGTCCCTAGGAAGAACCAACGCGAAAAATCGGAATTTAATATTTTAATCTTTTCTCTTCCTCAAACTTCTTAGAAATGGTACAAAAAAACATGTCAGGCTTTGGAATCGCACAAAAATGTTATCCGAGCTAGGAGTTAGGCAAAAAATACGATTTAGGCCCCCACGAACAACGAACCAACGCGAAAAATCTGACTTCAATATTTTCAGCTTCCAACGAACAACGAATCGACCCGAAAAATTGGACTTCAATATTTTCAGCTTCTGAGTGGTCAAAATCGAATTCCAATATTTTAAGCTTCTGAGCGCTCGACCCCTTAGAAATGGTAAAAAAAACATGTTAGGCTTGGGAATTACTCAAAAATGTTATCCGAGCAAGGAGTTAGGCCAAAAATACGATTTGGGCCCCCACGAACAACGAACCGACGCGAAAAATCAAACTTCAATATTTTCAGCTTCTGTGCGCTCGAAACCCTTAGAAATGGTAAAAAAAAGATGTCAGGCTTCAGAATCGTTCAAAAATGTTATCCGAGCTAGGAGTTAGGACAAAAATAAGATTTGGGCCCCCATGAATAAGAACTGATGCGAAAAATCGTACTTCAATATTTTCAGCTTCTGATTGCTCAACCCCTTAGAAATGGTAAAAAAAAAAAACATGTCATGCATTGGAATCGCACAAAAATGTTATTCGAGCTTGGAGTTAGGCCATAAATACGATTTGGGCCCCCACGAACAACGAAGTGACGCGAAAAATCGAACTTCAATATTTTAAGTTTCTGAGCGCTCGAACCCGTTAGAAGTAGTAAAAAAAACATGTCAGGCTTTGGAATCGCTCAAAAATGTTATCTAAGGAAGGAGTTAGGACAAAAATACGATTTGGGCCCCCACGAACAACGAACCAACGCGAAAAATCGGACTTCATTATTTTCGGCTTCTGAGCGCTCGAACCCCTTAGAAATGGTTAAAAAATATGTCAGGCTTTTGAATCGCTGAAAAATGTTATCCGAGCTAGGAGTTAGGCCATAAATACAATTTGGGCCCCCACGAACAACGAAGCGACGCGAAAAATCGAACTTCTATATTTTCAGCTTCTGAGCGCTCAAAACCTTAGAAATGGTAAAAAAAAGATGTCAGGCTTCAGCATCGCTCAAAAATGTTATCCAAGCTAGGAGTTTGGACAAAAATACGATTTGGGCCCCCATGAACAAGAACCGATGCGAAAAATCGTACTTTAATATTTTCAGCTTCTTAGTGCTCAAACCCCTTAGAAATGGTAAAAAAAACATGTCAGGCATTGAAATCGCACAAAAATGTTATCTGAGCTTGGAGTTAGGCCAAAAATACGATTTGGGCCCCCACGAAAAACGAAGTGACGCGAAAAATCGGACTTCAATATTTTAAGCCTCTGAGCACTCGAACCCCTTAGGAATGGTAAAAAAAACATTTCAGGCTTTGTAATCGGTCAAAAATGTTTTCCGAGCTGGGAGTTAAGCCAAAAATACGATTTGGGTCCCTAGGAAGAACGAACCAACGCGAAAAATCGGACTTCAATATTTTAATCTTTTTCTCTTCCTCAAACTTCTTAGAAATGGTAAAAAAAAACATGTCAGGCTTTGGAATCGCACAAAAATGTTATCCGAGCTAGGAGTTAGCCAAAAATACGAATTGGCCCCAACGAACAACGAATCGACCCGAAAAATCGGACTTCAATATTTTAAGCTTCCGAGCGATCGAACCCCTTAGAAATTGTAAAAAAAACATGTAAAGCTTTGGAATCGCTCAAAAATTGTTATCCGAGCTAGGAGTTAGGCCAAAAATACGATTTGGGCCCCCACGAACAATGAACAGAAGCGAAAAATAGGACTTCAATATTTAAGTTTTTGAGTGATCGAACCCCTTAGAAATGAAAAAAAAAACATGCCAGGCTTTGGAATCGCACAAAAATGTTATACGAGCTAGGAATTAGGCCGAAAATACGATTTGGGCCCTACGAACAACGAACCGACGCAAAAAATTGGACTTTAATTTTTTCAGCTTCTGAGCACTTGAACCCCTTAGAAATGGTACAAAAACATGTCAGGTTTTGAATCGCTCAAAAATGTTATCCGAGCTAAGAGTTAGGACAAAAATACGATTTGAGTCTCCATGAACAAAGAACTGACACGAAAAATCGAATTCCAATATTTTAAGCTTCTGAGCGCTCGAACACCTTAGAAATGTTTAAAAAAAACATGTCAGGCTTTGGAATCGCACAAAAACGTTATTCGAGCTAGGAGTTAGGCCAAAAATACGATTTGAGCCTCCATGAACAAAGAACCGACTCAAAAAGTCGGACTTCAATATTTTCAACTTCTGAGCTCATGAACCCCTTAGAAATGGTAAATAAACATGTTAGGCTTGGGAATCACTCAAAAATGTTATCCGAGCTAGGAGTTAGGCGAAAAATACGATTTGTGCCCCCACTAACAAAGAACCGAAGCGAAAAATAGGACTTAAAAATTTCCAGCTTCTGGGCGCTTGAAAACCGTAGAAATGGTAAAAAAAACATGTCAGGCTTTGGAATCGCTCAAAAATGTTATCAGAGCTAGGAGTTAGGCCAAAAATACGATTGGGGCCCCCACGAACAAAGAAGCGACGCGAAAATTCGGACTTTAATATTTTCAGTTTTTGAGCCCTCAAACCCCTTAGAAATGGTTAAAAAACATGTCTGGTTTTGGAATCGCTGAAAAATGTTATCCGAGCTAGGAGTTAGGCCAAAAATACGATTTGGGCCCCCATGAACAACGAACCGACGTGAAAATTCGGACTTCAATATTTTTAGCTTCTGAGCGCTCAAACCCCTTAGAAATGGTAAAAAAACATGTCAGGCTTTGGAATCGCTCAAAAATGTTATCCCAGCTAGGAGTTAGGCCAAAAATACGATTTGGGCCTCCATGAACAACGAACTGACGCGAAAAATCGTACTTCAATATTTTAAGATTCTGAGCGCTGGAACCCCTTACAACTTGTTAAACAAATATATCAGCTATTGGAATTGCACAAAAATGTTATCCGAGCTAGGAGTTAGGACAAATATAAGATTTGGGCCCCACAAACAACGAACCGACGTGAAAAATCGGACTTCAATTTTTCCAGCTTCTGAGCGCTCGAACCCCTTAGAAATGATATAAAAAATCTGTCAGGCTTTTGAATCGTTAAAATTTTTTATCCAAGCTAGGAGTTAGGCCAAATATACGATTGGCGCCCCTACGAGCAAAGAACGAAGCAAAAAATTAGACTACAATATTTCCAGCTTCTGAGCGCTCAAACCCCTTAGAAATCGTAAAAAAACATGTCATGCTTTGGAATCGCTCAAAAATGTCATACGAGCTAGGAGTTAGGCCAAAAATACCATTTGGGCCCCCACGAACAACGAAGTGACGCGAAAAATTGGACTTCAATATATTAAGCATCTGAGTGCTCGAACCTCTTAGAAATGGTAAATAAAACATGTCAGGCGTTAGAATAGCATAAAAACGTTATTCGAGCTAGGAGTTTGGAAAAATATACGATTTGGGCCCCCACGAACAATGAACCGACGCAAAAAATCGGACTTCAATATTTTCATCTTCTGAGCGCTCGAACCCCTTAGGAAAGGTAAAAAAACATGTCAAGCTTTTGAATCGCTCAAATATGTTATCCGAGCTAGGAGTGAGGCCAAAAATACGATTTGGGCCTTCATGAACAAAGAATCGACGCAAAAAATCGGACTTCAATATTTTCAACTTCTGAGCTCTCGAAAACCTTTGAAATGGTAAAAAACCATGTTAGGCTTTGGAATCGCTCAAAAATGTTATCCGAGCAAGGAGTTAGGACAAAAATACGATTTGGTTCCCCACCAACAACGAACCAACGCGAAAAATAGGACTTCAATATTTTCAGCTTCTGAGCGCTCGAACCCCTTAGAAATGGTTAAAAAATATATCAGGTTTTGGAATCGCTCTAAAACGTTATCCGAGCTAAGAGTTAGAAGAAAAATACGATTTGGGCCCACATGAACAACGAACCGAAGCGAAAAATCGTACTTCAATATTTCCAGCTTCTAAATGCTCAAACCCCTTAGAAATGGAAAAAAAAAAATACATGTCAGACTTTGGAATCGCACAAAAATGTTATCCGAGCTTGGAGTTAGGCCAAAAATACGATTTGGGCCCCCTCGAACAACGAAGTGACGCGAAAATTGTGACTTCAATACTTTAAGCTCTGAGCGCTCGAACCCCTTAGAAACGGTAAAAAAAACATGTCATGCTTTGGAATCGCTCAAAAATGTTATCCGAGCTAGGAGTTAGGCCAAAAATACGATTTTGGCCCCCACGAACAACGAACCGGCGCGCAAAATCGTACTTCAATATTTTCAGCTTCTGAGAGCTCAAACCCCTTATAAATGGTAAAAAAACATGTCAGGTTTTGGAATCGCAAAAAAATGTTATCCGAGTTAGAAGTTAGGACAAAAATACGATTTAGGCCCCCACGAACAACGAACCAACGCTAAAAATCGGACTACAATATTTTAAGCTTCGAGCACTCAAACACCTTACAAATGGTAAAAAAACATGTCAGGCTTTGGAATCGCACAAAAAAGTTATCCGAGCTAGGAGTTAGGCCAAAAATACGATTTGGGCACCCAAGAACAACGAACCGACGCTAAAAATCTGACTTCAATATTTTCAGCTTCTGAACTCTCAAACCCCTTAGAAATGGTTAAAAAAACACATTTGAGGCTTTGGAATCGCACAAAAACGTAATTCGAGCTAAGAGTTAGACCAAAAATACGATTTGAGCCACCTTGAACAACGAACCAACACAAAAAATAGGACTTCTTTATTTTCAACTTCTGAGCTCATGAACCCCTTAGAAATGGAAAAAAAATATATGTTAGGCTTTGGAAGCGCTCAAAAATGTTATTCGAGCAAGGAGTTAGGCCAAAAATACGATTTGGGCCCCCACTAACAAAGAGCCGATGCGAAAAATCGGACTTCAAAATTTCCAGCTTCTGAGCGCTCGAAACCCATAGAAATGGTTAAAAAAACATGCCAGGCTTTGAAATCGCTCAAAAATGTTATCCGAGCAAGGAGTTATTCCAAAAATATGATTTAGACCACCACGAACAAAGAACAGATGCGAAAAATAGGACTTCAATATTTTAAGCTTCTGAGCGCTCGAACCCCTTAGAAACGGTAAAAAAAAACATGTCATGCTTTGGAATCGCTCAAAAATGTTATCCGAGCTAGGAGTTAGGCCAAAAATACGATTTGGGCCCCCACGAACAACGAACCGGCGCGCAAAATCGTACTTCAATATTTTCAGCTTCTGAGTGCTCAAACCCCTTAGAAATGGTAGAAAAACATGTCAGGCTTTGGAATCGCAAAAAAATGTTATCCGAGTTAGAAGTTAGGACAAAAATACGATTTAGGCCCCCACGAACAACGAACCAACGCGAAAAATCGGACTACAATATTTTAAGCTTCTGAGATCTCAAACACCTTAGAAATGGTAAAAAAACATGTCAGGCTTTGGAATCGCACAAAAAAGTTATTCGAGCTAGGAGTTAGGCCAAAAATACGATTTGCGCACCCACGAACAACGAACCGACGCGAAAAATCGGACTTCAATATTTTCAGCTTCTGCACTCTCAAACCCCTTAGAAATGGTTAAAAAAAACAATTGCGGCTTTGGAATCGCACAAAAACGTTATTCGAGCTAGGAGTTAGGCCAAAAATACGTTTTGGGCCCCCACCAACAACGAATCAACGCCCAAAATCGGAGTTCAATATTTTCAGCTTCTGAGCACTCGAACCCCTTACAAATGGTAAAAAAACATGTCAGGCTTTGCAATCGCACAAAAATGTTATCCGAGCTAGGACTTAGGCCAAAAATACGATTTTGGCCCCAACGAACAACGAAGTGACGCGAAAAATCGGACTTCAATATTTTAAGCTTCTGAGCGCTCGAACCCCTTAGGAATGGTAAAAAACATGTCAGGCTTGGGAAGCGCTCAAAAACGTTATCCGAGCTAGGAGTTAGGCTAAAATTACGATTTGGGCCCCCACGAACAACGAACCAACGCGAAAAATCAGACTTCAATATTTTAAGCTTCTGAGCACTCGAACCCCTAAGAAATGGTAAAAAAACATGCCAGGCTTTTGAATCGCACAAAAATGTTATCCGAGCTAGGAGTAGGCCAAAAATACGATTTTAGCCCCCACGAATAAAACGAACCAACGCGAAAAAAATTGGACTTCAATATTTTAAGCTTCGGAGCATTCGAACCCCTTTGGAATGGTAAAAAAACATGTCAGGCTTTGGAATCGCACAAAAATGTTATCTGAGCTAGGAGTTAGATCAAAAATACGATTTGGGCCCCCATGAACAACGAACCGACGCGAAAAATCGGATTTCAATATTTTCAACTTCTAAGGTCACGAACCCATTCAAAATGGTTAAAAAACATATCAGGCTTAGGAATCGCTCAAAAATGTTTTCCGAGCTAAGTGTTAGGCCAAAAATACAATTTAGGCCCCCACGATCAACTAACCGACGCGAAAAATCGGACTTCAATATTTTCAGCTTCTGAGCTCTCGAACCCCTTAGAAATGGTAAAAAAACATGTCAGGCTTTGGAATCGCTCAAAAATGTTATCTGAGCTACGAGTTAGGACAATAATACGATTTGGGCCTTCACGAACAACGAATTGACGCGAAAAATTGGACTTCAATATTTAATGCTTCTGAGTGCTCAAACCCCTTAGAAATTGTAAAAAAAACATGTTAGGATTTGGAATCACAAAAAAATGTTATCCGAGCTTGGAGTTAGGCCAAAAATACGATTTAGGGCCCGAAGAACAACGAAGTGACGCAAAAAATCGGACTTCAATATTTTAAGCTTCAGAGCGCTCGAACCCCTTAGAAATGGTAAAAAAACATGTCAGGCTTTGGAATCGCTCAAAAATTTTATCCGAAATAGGAGTTAGGCCAAAAATACGATTTGGGCCCCCACGAACATCGAACCGACGCGAAAAATCGGACTTCAATATTTTTAGCTTCAGAGAACTTGACTCCTTAGAAATTGTAAAAAAACATGTCAGGATTTGGAATCGCACAAAAATTTTATCCGAGCTAGGAGTTAGGACAAAAATACAATTTGAGCCCCCACACGAACAACGAACCGACGCGAAAAAGTAAACTTCAATATTTTCAGCTTCTGAGCGCTCGAACCCCATAGAAATGGAAAAAAAAACATGTCAGGCTTTTGAATCGCTCAAAAATGTTATCCGAGCTAGGAGTAAGGCCAAAAATACGATTTGGGCCCCCCCGAACAACGAAGTTACGCGAAAAATCGGACTTCAATATTTTAAGCTTCGAGCGCTCGAACCCCTTAGAAATGGTAAAAAAACATGTCACGCTTTGGAATCGCTAAAAAATGTTATCCGAGCTAGGAGTTAGGCCAAAAATACGATTTGGGCCCCACGAACATCGAACCGAAGCGAAAAATCGTACTTCAATATTTTAAGCTTCTGATCACTCGAACCCCTTAGAAATGGTAAAAAAAATATGTCAGGCTCTGGAATCGCACAAAAAAGTTATCCGAGCTAGGAGTTAGGCCAAAAATACGATTTGGGCCCCCACACGAACAACGAACCGACGCGAACAATTGAACTTCAATATTTTCAGCTTCTGAGTGCTCGAACCCGTTAGAAATGGTAAAAAAACATGTCAGCCTTCGGAATGGCTCAAAAATGTTGTCCGTTCTAGGAGTTAGGCCAAAAATACGATTTGGGCCTCCACGAACAACCAACCGACGCGAAAAATTGGACTTCAATATTTTCAGCTTCTGAGTGCAAAAACCCCTTAGAAATGGTAAAAAAAAACATGTCAGGCTTTGGAATCGCACAAATATGTTATCCGAGCTAGGAGTTAGGCCAAAAATACGATTTAGGCCCCCACGAACAACGAACCAACGCGAAAAATATGACTTCAATATTTTAAGCTTCTGAATCTCAAACCCCTTAGAAATGGTAAAAAAAACATGTCAGGCTTTGGAATCGCACAAAAATGTTGTCTGAGTTAGGAGTTAGGCCAAAAATACGATTTGGGCCACAACGAATAACGAATTGACGCGAAAATCGGACTTACATATTTTAAGCTTCTGAGCGCTCGAACCCCTTAGAATTGGTTACAAAAACATGTCATGCTTTGGAATCGCTCAAAAATGTTATCCGAGCTAGGAGTTAGGCAAAAAATACGATTTGGGCCCCAACAAACAACGAACAAAAGCGAAAAATCAGACTTCCATATTTTAAGCTTCTGAGCACTTGAACCCCTTAGAAATGGTAAAAAAACACGCTAGGATTTGGAATCGCACAAAAATGTTATTCGACCTTGGAGTTAGGCCCAAAATACGCTTTGGGCCCCCACGAATAATGAACCGACGCGAAAAATTGGACTTCAATATTTTCAGCTTCGAGCGCTCGAACCCCTTAGAAATGGTAAAAAAACATGTCAGGCTTTTGAATCGCACAAAAATGTAAGCTAGGAGTTAGGCAAAAATACTATTTAGGCCCCCACGAACAACGAACCAACACGAAAAATCGGACTTCTATATTTTAAGCTTCTGAGCATTCGAACCCCTAGAAATGGTAAAAAAAACATGTCAGGCTTTAGAATCGCACAAAAATTTTATCCGAGCTTAGAGTTAGGCCAAAAATACGATTTGGGCCTCCACGAACAACGAACTCACGCGAAAATCGGACTTAAATATTTTAAGCTTCTTAGCGCTCGAACCCCTTAGAATTGGTATAAAAAACATTTCACGCTTTAGAATAGCTCAAAAATGTTATCCGAGCTAGGAGTTAGGCCAAAAATACTATTTGGGCCCCATCGAACAACGAAATACGCGAAAAATCGGACTTCAATATTTTTAGCTTCTGAGCGCTTGAACCCCTTAGAAATGGTAAAAAAAACATGTCAGGCTTTTGAATGGCTCAAAAATGTTATCCGAGCTAGGAGTAAGGCCAAAAATACGATTTGGGCCCCCACGAACAACGAACTGACGCAAAAATTGGACTTCAATATTTTCAGCTTCTGAGTGCTAAAACCCCTTAGAATTCGTAAAAAAAACATGTCAGGCTTTGGAATCGCACAAAAATGTTATCCGAGATAGGAGTTAGGCGAAAAATACGATTTAGGCCCCCACGAACAATGAACCAACGCGAAAAATATGACTTCAATATTTTAAGCTTCTGAGCACTCGAACCCCTTAGAAATGGTTAAAAAACATGTCAGGCTTTAGACTCGCACAAAAATGTTATCTGAGCAAGGAGTTAGGCCAAAAATACAATTTGGGACCCCACGAATAACGAACTGACTCGAAAATCGGACTTCAATATTTTAAGCTTCTGAGCGCTCGAACCCCTTAGAATTGGTTAAGAAAATATGTCATGTTTTGGAATCGCTCAAAAATGTTATCTGAGCTAGGAGTTAGGCCAAAAATACGATTTGGGCCCCCACGAATAACGAACCAAAGCGAAAAAAATTCGACTTCAATATTTTCAGCTTCGAGCACTAGAACCCCCTAGAAATGGTGAATAACATGTCAGGCTTTGGAATCGCACAATTATTTTATTCGAGCTAGGAGTTAGGCCAAAAATACGATTTGGGCCCCCACGAACAACGAACCGACGCGAAAACTAAGACTTCAATATTTTAAACTTCTAAGCTCACGAACCCCTTCAAAATGGTTAAAAAACATATCATGCTTTGGAATCACTCAAAAATGTTATCCGAGCTAGGAGTTAGGCCAAAAATACTATTTGGGCCCCCACGAACAACGAAGTGACGCGAAAAAAAGGACTTCAATATTTTAAGCTTCTGAGCGCTCGAACCCCTTAGAAATGGTAAAAAAAAGTGTCATGCTTTGGAATCGCTCAAAAATATTGTCTGAGCTATTCGTTAGGCCAAAAATACGATTTGGGCCCCCACGAACAACGAACTAACGCGAAAAATCGGACTTAAATATTTTAAACTTCTGAGCGCTCGAACCCTTTAGAAATGGTAAAAAAAAAAGTGTCATGCTTTGGAATCGCTCAAAAATATTATCCGAGCTAGGAGTTAGGCCAAAAATACGATTTGGGCCCCCACGAACAACGAACCGACGCGAAAACTAAGACTTCAATATTTTAAACTTCTAAGCTCACGAACCCCTTCAAAATGGTTAAAAAACATATCATGCTTTGGAATCACTCAAAAATGTTATCCGAGCTAGGAGTTAGGCCAAAAATACTATTTGGGCCCCCACGAACAACGAAGTGACGCGAAAAAAAGGACTTCAATATTTTAAGCTTCTGAGCGCTCGAACCCCTTAGAAATGGTAAAAAAACATGTCAGCCTTTGGAATGGCTCAAAAATTTTATCCGTGCTAGGAGTTAGGCCAAAAATACGATTTGGGCCCTAACGAACAACGAACAGACGCGAAAAATTTGATTTCATTATTTTCAGCTTCTGATTGCTAAAACCCCTTAGAAATGGTAAAAAAAAACATGTCAGGCTTTGGAATCGCACAAAAATGTTATCTGAGCTAGGAGTTAGGCAAAAAATACGATTTGGGCCCCCACGAATAACGAACTGACGCGAAAATCGGACTTCAATATTTTAAGCTTCTCAGCGCTCGAACCCCTAAGAATTCGTAAAAAAAACATGTCGGGCTTTGAAATCGCTCAAAAATGTTATCTGAGCTAGGAGTTAGTCCAAAAATACGATTTGGGCTCCCACGAACAATGAAGCGACGCGAAATATCGAACTTCAATATTTTCCGTTTCTGAGCGCTCGAACCCCTTAGAAATGGTAAAAAAAAACATGTCAGGCTTTGGAATGGCTCAGAAATGTTATCCGAGCTAGGTGTTAGTCCAAAAATACGATTTGGGCCCCCACGAACAAAGAACCGACACGAAAAATCAAACTTTAAAATTTCTTCTTCTGAGCGCCCGAACCCTTAGAAATGGTAAAAAAACTTGTCAGGCTTTGGAATCGTACAAAATTTTTATCCAAGCTAAGAGTTAGGCCAAAAATACGATTTGGGCCCCCATGAACAACGAACCGACGCGAAAAATCGAACTTCAATAATTTAAGCTTATAAGCACTCGAACCCCTTAGAAATGGTAAAAAAACATGTCGGGCTTTGAAATCGCTCAAAAATGTTATCTGAGCTAAGAGTTAGTCCAAAAATACGATTTGGGCTCCCACGAACAATGAACCGACGCGAAACATCGAACATAAATATTTTCCACTTCTGAGCGATCGAACCCCTTAGATATGGTAAAAAAAACTTGTCAGGCTTTTGAATGGCTAAGAAATGTTATCCGAGCTAGGAGTTAGTCCAAAAATACGATTGGGCCCCCACGAACATAGAACTGATGCGAAAAATCGGACTTCAAAATTTTTAGCTTCTGAGCGCTCGAACCCCTTAGAAATGGTAAAAAAAACATGTCAGGCTTTGGAATCACACAAAAATGTTATCCGAGCTTGGAGTTAGGCCAAAAATACGATTTAGGGTCCGAAGAAAAACGAAGTGACGCGAAAAATCGGACTTCAATATTTTAAGCTTCCCAGCGCTCGAACCCCTTAGAAATGCTAAAAAAAAGTGTCATACTTTGGAATCGCTCAAAAATGATATCCGAGCTAGGAGTTAGGCCAAAAATACGATTTGGGCCCCCACGAACAACGAACTGACTCGAAAAATTGGACTTCAATATTTTCAGCTTCTGAGTGCTCAAACCCCTTAGAAAGTGTGAAAATAATATGTCAGGCTGTGCAATCGCACAAAAATGTAATCCGAGCTTGGAGTTAGGCAAAAAATACGATTTGGGCCTTCATGAACAACGAAGTGACGCAAAAATTCAGACTTCAATGTTTTAAGCTTCTGAGCGCTCGAACCCCTTAGAAATGGTAAAAAAACATGTCACGCTTTGGAATCGCTCAAAAATGTTATCCGAAATAGGAGTAAGGCCAAAAATACGATATGGGCCCCCAAGAACCTCGAACCGACGCGAAAAATCGAACTTCAATATTTTAAGCTTCTGAGCACTCGAACCCCTTAGAAATGGTAAAAAATCATGTTAGGATTTGGAATCGCTCAAAAATGTTATCCGAGCTAGGAGTTAGGCCAAAAATACGATTTGGGCCCACACGAACAACGAAGTGACGCGAAAAATCGGACTTCAATGTTTTAAGCTTCTGAGCACTCGAACCCCTTAGAAATGGTAAAAAAACATTTCAGGCTTTAGAATCGCACAAAAATGTTATCCGAGCTAGGAGTTAGGAAAAAAATACGATTTGGGCCCCCATGACCAACGAACCGACACGAAAAATCGGACTTCAATATTTTCAGCTTCTGAGCACTCGAATTTAGAAATGGTAAAAAACATATCACTCTTTGGAATCGCACAAAAATGTTACCGAGCTAGGAGTTACACAAAAAATACTATTTAGGCCCCCACGAATAACGAACCAACGCGAAAAAAATTCGACTTCAATATTTTCAGCTTCTAAGCACTCGAACCCCCTAGAAATGGTAAATAACATGTCAGGCTTTGGAATCGCACAAAAATATTATCCGAGCTAGGAGTTAGGCAAAAAATACGATTTGGGCCCCCACGAAAAACGAACCGACGCGAAAAATCGGACTTCAATATTTTAAACTACTAAGGTCACGAACCTCTTCAAAATGGTTAAAAACATATCATGCTTTGGAATCGCTCAAAAATATTTTCCGAGCTTGGAGTTAGGAAGAAAATACGATTTTGGCCCCCACGAACAACGAACTAACGTGAAAAATCGGACTTCAATATTTTTAGCTTCTGAGTGCTCAAACCCCTTAGAATTGGTAAAAAATGTTATTTGAGCTTGGAGTTAGGCACAAAATACGATTTGGGCCCCCACGAACAACGAACCGACGCAAAAAATCAGACTTCAATATTTTCAGCTTCTGAGCGCTCGAACCCCTTAAAATGGTAAAAAAAACATTTCTGGCTTTGGAATCGCTCAAAAATGTTTTCCGAGCTAGGAGTTAGGCCAAAAAATACGATTTGGGCCCCAACGAACAACGAACCAACGCGAAAAATCGGATTTCAATATTTTCAGCTTCTGAGCGCTCGAACCCCTTAGCAATGGTAAAAAACATGTCAGGCTTTGGAATGGCTCAAAAATGTTATCTGAGTTAAGAGTTAGGCCAAAAAAGTACGTTTTGGGCCCCTACGAACAACTACCAACGTGAAAAATCGGACTTCAATATTTTCAGCTTCTGAGAGCTCAAACCCCTTAGAAATGGTAAAAAAACATGTCAGGCTTTGGAATCGCACAAAAATGTTATCCGAGCTAGGAGTTAGTCCAAAATTACGATTTAGGCCTCCACGAACAACGAACCAACACGAAAAATCGGACTTCAATATTTTAAGCTTCTGAGCATTCGAACCCCTTAAAAATGGTAAAAAAAAACATGTCAGGCTTTAGTATCGCACAAAAATGTTATCCAAGCTATGAGTTTGGCCAAAAATACGATTTGGGCCTCCACGAACAACGAACTCAGGCGAAAATCGGACTTAAATAATTTAAGCTTCTTAGCGCTCGAACCCCTTAGAATTTGCATAAAAAACATTTCGTGCTTTGGAATAGCTCAAAAATGTTATCCGAGCTAGGAGTTAGGCAAAAAATACGATTTGGGCCCCAACGAACAACGAACCAACGCGAAAAATTGGACTTCAATATTTTAAGCTTCTGAGCGCTCAAACCCTTTAGAAATAGTTAAAAAAAACATGTCATGCTTTGGAATCGCTCAAAAATGTTATACGAGCAAGGAGTTAGGACAAAAATACGATTTGGACTCCCACGAACAACGAACTAACGTGAAAAATCACACTTCAATATTTTCAGCTTCTGAGTGCTTCAACCCCTTAGAAATGGTAAAAAAAAAACATGTCAAGCTTTGGAATCGCACAAAAATGTTATCCGGGCTTTGAGTTAGGCCAAAAATACGATTTGGGCCCCATCGAACAACGAAGTGACGCGAAAAATTGGACTTCAATATTTTCAGCTTTTGAGCGCTCGAACCCCTTAGAAATGGTAAAAAAACGTGTCAGGCTTTGGAATCACTCAAAAATGTTGTCCGAGCTAGGAGTTAGGCAAAAAATACAATTTGGACCCCCACGAACAACGAACCGACGCGAAAAATCGGACTTCAATATTTTCATCTTCTGAGTGCTCAAACCCCTTAGAAATGGTAAAAAAAACAGGTCAGGTTTTGGTATCGCACAAAAATGTTATCCGAGCTAGGAGTTAGGACAATAATTCGATTTAGGCCCCCACGAACAACGAACCAACGCGAAACATCGGACTTCAATATTTCAAGCTTCTAAGCACTCGAACCCCTTTGAAATGGTAAAAAAACATGTCAGGCTTTGGAATTGCACAAAAATGTTATCCGAGCTAGGAGTTAGGCCAAAAATACGATTTGGGCACCCACGAAAAACTAACCGACGCGAAAAATCGGACTTCAATATTTTCAGTTTCTAAGCACTCGAACCCCTTTGAAATGGTAAAAAAACATGTCAGGGTTTGGAATCGCTTAAAAATGTTATCCGTGCAAGGAGTTAGGACAAAAATAAGATTTGTGCCCCCACGAACAACGAACTAATGCGAAAAATCAGACATAAATATTTTCAGCTTCTGAGTGCTCAAACCCCTTAGAAATGGTAAAAAAAAAACATGTCAGGCTTTGCAATCGCACAAAAATGTTATCCGAGCTTGGAGTTAGGCCAAAAATACGATTTGGGCCCACTCGAACAACGAAGTGTCTCGAAAAATCGGATTTCAATATTTTAAGTTTCTGAGCGCTCGAACCCCTTAGAAATGGTAAAAAAACATGTCAGGCTTTGGAATCGCTCAAAAATGTTATCCGAGCTAGGAGTTAGGCCAAAAATACGATTTGGGCCCCCACGAACAGCGAACCAACGCTAAAAATCGGACTTCAATATTTTAAGCTTCTAAGCACTCGAACCCCTTAGAAATTTTAAAAAACATGTCTGGCTTTGGAATCGGACAAAAATGTTATCCGAGCTAGGAGTTAGGCCAAAAATACGATTTGGGCCCCACACGAACGACGAACAGACGCGAACAATTAAACTTCAATATTTTCAGCTTCTGAGCACTCGAACCCCATAGAAATGGCAAAAAAAACATGTCAGGCTTTGGAATCGCTCAAAAATGTTATCCGAGCTAGGAGTTAGGAAGAAAATACAATTTGGGCCCCAACGAACAACGAACAGACACGAAAAATCGGACTTCAATATTTTTAGCTTCTGAGTGCTCAAACCCTTAGAAATGGGAAAAAAACATGTCAGGCTTTGAAATCGCAGCAAAATTGTTATCCGAGCTAGGAGTTAGGCCAAAAATATGATTTAGGCCCCCACGAACAACGAACCAACGCGAAAAATCGGACTTCAAAATTTTAAGCTTCTGAGTGCTCAAACCCCTTAGAAATGGTAAAAAAAAACATGTCAAGCTCTGGAATCGCACAAAAATGTTATCCGTGCTTTGAGTTAGGCCAAAAATACGATTTGGGACCCCTCGAACAACGAAGTGACGCGAAAAATCGGAGTTTAATATTTTAAGCTTCTGAGCAGTCGAACCCCTTAGAAATGGTAAAAAAAATGTCAGGCTTTGGAATCGCTCAAAAATGTTATCCGAGCTTGGAGTTAGGCAAAAAAGCACGATTTTGGTCCCCACGAACAACGAACCGACTCAAAAAATCGGACATCAATATTTTTAGCTTCTTAGCGCTCGAACCCTTCGAAATGGTAAATAAACATGTCAGGCTTTGGAATCGCTCAAAAATGTTATCCGAGCTATGAGTTAGGCCAAAAATACGATTTGGGCCCCCACGAACAACGAACCTTCACGAAAAATCGGACTTCAATATTTTAAGCTTTTGGGAGCTCGAACCCCTTAGGAATGGTAAAAAACATGACAGGCTTTGGAATCGCTCAAAAACGTTATCCAAGCTAAGAGTTAGGCCAAAAATACGATTTTGGCCCCCACGAACAAAGAACCGATGCGAAAAATCGGACTTCATTATTTTCGTCTTCTAGGCCCTCGAACCTCTTAGAAATGTAAAAAAACATGTCAGGCTTTGGAATCACCCAAAAATGTTGTCCGAGCTAGGACATAATCCAAAAATACAATTTGGGACCCCACGAACAACGAAACGACGCGAAAAATCGGACTTCAATATTTTCAGCTTCTGAGTGCTCAAACCTCTTAGAAATTGTAAAAAAAAACAGGTCAGGCTTTGGTATCTCACAAAAATGTTATCCGAGCTAGGAGTTAGGACAAAAATACGATTTAGGCCCCCATGAACAACAAACCAACGCGAAAAATCTGACTTCAATATTTTAAGCTTCTAAGCACTCGAACCCCTTTGCAATGGTAAAAAAACATGTCAGGCTTTGGAATCGCGCAAAAATGTTATCCGATCTAGGAGTTAGGCCCAAAATTCGATTTGGGCACCCACGAAAAACGAACCGACGCGAAAAATCGGACTTCAATATTTTCAGCTTCTGAGCTCTCGAACCCCTTTGAAATGGTTAAAAAAAAAAGTCAGGCTTTGGAATCGCTTAAAAATGTTATCCGAGCAAGGAGTTAGGACAAAAAAAAGATTTGGGCCCCTACGAACAACGAACTAACGTGAAAAATCGGACCTCAATATTTTCAGCTTCTGAGTGCTCAAACCCCTTAGAAATGGTAAATAAAAAAACTTGTCAGGATTTGCAATCGCACAAAAATGTTATCCGAGCTTGGAGTTAGGCACAAAAATACGATTTGGGCCCCCACGAACAAGAAAGTGACGCGAAAAATCGGATTTCAATATTTTAAGTTTCTGAGCGCTCGAACCCCTTAGAAATGGTAAAAAAACATGTCAGGCTTTGGAATCGCTCAAAAATGTTGTCCGAGCTAGGAGTTAGGCCAAAAATACAATTTGGGCCCCCACGAACAACGAACCGACGCGAAAAATCGGACTTCAATATTTTCAGCTTCTGAGTGCTCAAACCCCTTAGAAATGGTAAAAAAAACAGGTCAGGCTTTGGTATCGCACAAAAATGTTATCCGAGCTAGGAGTTAGGACAAAAATTCGATTTAGGCCCCCACGAACAACGAACCAACGCGAAACATCGGACTTCAATATTTCAAGCTTCTAAGCACTCGAACCCCTTTGAAATGGTAAAAAAACATGTCAGGCTTTGGAATTGCACAAAAATGTTATCCGAGCTAGGAGTTAGGCAAAAAATACGATTTGGGCACCCACGAACAACTAACCGACGCGAAAAATCGGACTTCAATATTTTCAGCTTCTGAGCTCTCGAACCCCTTTGAAATGGGTAAAAAACATGTCAGGGTTTGGAATCGCTTAAAAATGTTATCCGTGCAAGGAGTTAGGACAAAAAAAAGATTTGTGCCCCCACGAACAACGAACTAATGCGAAAAATCAGACATAAATATTTTCAGCTTCTGAGTGCTCAAACCCCTTAGAAATGGTAAAAAAAAACATGTCAGGCTTTGCAATCGCACAAAAATGTTATCCGAGCTTGGAGTTAGGCCAAAAATACGATTTGGGCCCCCTCGAACAACGAAGTGTCTCGAAAAATCGGATTTAGATATTTTAAGTTTCTGAGCGCTCGAACCCCTTAGAAATGGTAAAAAAACATGTTAGGCTTTGGAATCGCTCAAAAATGTTATCCGAGCTAGGAGTTAGGCCAAAAATACGATTTGGGCCCCCACGAACATCGAACCGACGCGAAAAATCGGACTTCAATATTTTAAGTTTCTAAGCACTCGAACCCCTTAGAAATTTTAAAAAACATGTCTGGCTTTGGAATCGGACAAAAATGTTATCCGAGCTAGGAGTTAGGCCAAAAATACGATTTGGGCCCCACACGAACGACGAACAGACGCGAACAATTAAACTTGAATATTTTCTGATTCTGAGCACTCGAACCCCATAGAAATGGCAAAAAAAACATGTCAGGCTTTGGAATCGCTCAAAAATGTTATCCGAGCTAGGAGTTAGGCAGAAAATACAATTTGGGCCCAAACGAACAACGAACCGACACGAAAAATCGGACTTCAATATTTTTAGCTTCTGAGTACTCAAACCCTTAGAAATTGGAAAAAAAACATGTCAGGCTTTGAAATCGCACAAAAATTTTATCCGAGCTAGGAGTTAGGCCAAAAATACAATTTAGGCCCCCACGAACAACGAACCAACGCGAAAAATCGGACTTCAAAATTTTAAGCTTCTGAGTGCTCAAACCCCTTATAAATGGTAAAAAAAACATGTCAAGCTCTGGAATCGCACAAAAATGTTATCCGTGCTTTGAGTTAGGCCAAAAATACGATTTGGGCCCCCTCGAACAACGAAGTGACGCGAAAAATCGGAGTTTAATATTTTAAGCTTCTGAGCAGTCGAACCCCTTAGAAATGGTAAAAAACATGACAGGCTTTGGAATCGCTCAAAAAAGTTATCCAAGTTAAGAGTTAGGCCAAAAATACGATTTGGGCCCCCACGAACAAAGAACCGACGCGAAAAATCGGACTTCATTATTTTCGTCTTCTAGGCCCTCGAACCTCTTAGAAATGGTAAAAAAACATGTCAGGCTTTGGAATCACTCAAAAATGTTATCCGAGCTAGGACTTAGGCCAAAAATACAATTTGGGCCCCCACGAACAACGAACCGACGAGAAAAATCGGACTTCAATATTTTCAGCTTCTGAGTGCTCAAACCTCTTAGAAATTGTAAAAAAAAACAGGTCAGGCTTTGGTATCTCACAAAAATGTTATCCGAGCTAGGAGTTAGGACAAAAATACGATTTAGGCCCCCACGAACAACAAACCAACGCGAAAAATCGGACTTCAATATTTTAAGCTTCTAAGCACTCGAACCCCTTTAAAATGGTAAAAAAACATGTCAGGCTTTGGAATCGCACAAAAATGTTATCCGATCTAGGAGTTAGGCCCAAAATTCGATTTGGGCACCCACGAAAAACGAACCGACGCGAAAAATCGGATTTCAATATTTTCAGCTTCTGAGCTCTCGAACCCCTTTGAAATGGTTAAAAAAACATGTCTGGCTTTGGAATCGCTTAAAAATGTTATCCGAGCAAGGAGTTAGGACAAAAAAAAGATTTGGGCCCCTACGAACAACGAACTAACGTGAAAAATCGGACCTCAATATTTTCAGCTTCTGAGTGCTCAAACCCCTTAGAAATGGTAAATAAAAAAACTTGTCAGGCTTTGCAATCGCACAAAATTGTTATCCGAGCTTGGAGTTAGGCACAAAAATACGATTTGGGCCCCCACGAACAACGAAGTGACGCGAAAAATCGGATTTCAATATTTTAAGCTTCTGAGCGCTCGAATCCCTTAGAAATTGTAAAAAAACATGTCAGGCTTTGGAATCGCTCAAAAATGCTTTCCGAGCTAGAGTAAGGCCAAAAATACGATTTAGGCCCCCACGAACATCATACCGATGCGAAAAATCGGACTTCAATATTTTAAGCTTCTGAGCACTCGAACCCCTTAGTTATTGTAAAAAAACATGTCAGGCTTTGGAATCGCACAAAAATGTTATCCGAGCTAGGAGTTTGGCCAAAAATACGATTTGGGCCCCCACACGAACCACGAACAGACGCAAATAATTAAACTTGAATATTTTCAGCTTCTGAGCGCTCGAACCCCATGGAAATGGAAAAAAAAACATGTCAGGCTTTGGAATCGCTCAAAAATGTTATCCGAGCTAGGAGTTAGACCAAAAATAATATTTGGGCCCCCACGAACAACGAACCGACGCGAAAAATCGGACTTCAATATTTTCAGCTTCTGAGTGCTCAAACCCCTTAGAAATGGTAAAAAAACAACAAGTCAGGCTTTGGAATCGCACAAAAATGTTATCCGAGATAGGGGTTAGGCCAAAAATACGATTTGGGCCCGAACTAACAACGAACCAACGCGAAAATTTGGACTTCAATATTTTAAGCTTTTAAGCACTCGAACCCCTTAGAAATGGTAAAAAATCATTTCAGAGTTTGGAATCGCAGAAAAATGTTATCCGAGCTAGGAGTTAGGCCAAATACACAATTTGGGCCCCCACGAACAATAACCGACGCAAAAAATCGGACTTCGATATTTTCAGCTTCTGAGCGCTCGAACCCCTTAGAAATGGTAAAAAACATGTCAGGCTTTGGAGTGGATCAAAAATGTTATCCGAGCTAGGAGTTAGAACAAAAATACGATTTAGGCCCCCACGAACAACGAAACGACGTGAAAAATCGGACTTCAATATTTTCAGCTTCTGAGTGCTCAAACCCCTTAGAAATGGTAAAAAAATCATGTCAGACTTTGGAATTGCACAAAAATGTTATCCGAGCTAGGAGTTAGGCCAAAAATACGATTTGGGCCCTAACGAACAACGAACCGACGCGAAAAATTGGATTTCATTATTTTCAGCTTCTGATTGCTGAAACCCCTTAGAAATGGTAAAAAAAACATGTTAGGCTTTGGAATCGCACAAAAATGTTATCTGAGCTAGGAGTTAGGCAAAAAATACGATTTGGGCCCCCACGAATAACGAACTGACGCGAAAATCGGACTTCAATATTTTAAGATTCTCAGCGCTCAACCCCTAAGAATTCGTAAAAAAAAACATGTCGGGCTTTGAAATCGCTCAAAAATGTTATCTGAGCTAAGAGTTAGTCCAAAAATACGATTTGGGCTCCCACGAACAATGAACCGACGCGAAACATCGAACATAAATATTTTCCACTTCTGAGCGATCGAACCCCTTAGATATGGTAAAAAAAACTTGTCAGGCTTTTGAATGGCTCAGAAATGTTATCCGAGCTAGGAGTTAGTCCAAAAATACGATTGGGCCCCCCACGAACAAAGAACTGATGCGAAAAATCGGACTTCAAAATTTATAGCTTCTGAGCGCTCGAACCCCTTAGAAATGGTAAAAAAAACATGTCAGGCTTTGGAATCACACAAATATGTTATCCGAGCTTGGAGTTAGGCCAAAAATACGATTTAGGGTCCGAAGAACAAAGAAGTGACGCGAAAAATCGGACTTCAATATTTTAAGCTTCCCAGCGCTCGAACCCCTTAGAAATGCTAAAAAAAAGTGTCATACTTTGGAATCGCTCAAAAATGATATCCGAGCTAGGAGTTAGGCCAAAAATACGATTTGGGCCCCCACGAACAACGAACTAACGCGAAAAATTGGACTTCAATATTTTCAGCTTTGAGTGCTCAAACCCCTTAGAAAGTGTAAAAATAATATGTCAGGCTGTGCAATCGCACAAAAATGTAATCCGAGCTTGGAGTTAGGCAAAAAATACGATTTGGGCCTTCATGAACAACGAAGTGACGCGAAAATTCAGACTTCAATGTTTTAAGCTTCTGAGCGCTCGAACCCCTTAGAAATGGTAAAAAAACATGTCACGCTTTGGAATCGCTCAAAAATGTTATCCGAAATAGGAGTTAGGCCAAAAATACGATATGGGCCCCCAAGAACATCGAACCGACGCGAAAAATCGAACTTCAATATTTTAAGCTTCTGAGCACTCGAACCCCTTAGAAATGGTAAAAAATCATGTTAGGATTTGGAATCGCTCAAAAATGTTATCCGAGCTAGGAGTTAGCCCAAAAATAAGATTTGGGCCCACACGAACAACGAAGTGACGCAAAAAATCGGACTTCAATGTTTTAAGCTTCTGAGCACTCGAACCCCTTAGAAATGGTAAATAAACATTTCAGGCTTTAGAATCGCACAAAAATGTTATCCGAGCTAGGAGTTAGGCAAAAAATACGATTTGGGCCCCCATGACCAACGAACAGACACGAAAAATCGGACTTCAATATTTTCAGCTTCTGAGCACTCGAACCCCTTAGAAATGGTAAAAAACATATCACTCTTTGGAATCGCATAAAAATGTTACCGAGCTAGGAGTTACACAAAAAATACGATTTAGGCCCTCACGAATAACGAACCAACGCGAAAAAAATTCGACTTCAATATTTTCAGCTTCTGAGCACTCGAACCCCCTAGAAATGGTAAATAACATGTCAGGCTTTGGAATCGCACAAAAATATTATCCGAGCTAGGAGTTAGGCCAAAAATACGATTTGGGCCCCCACGAAAAACGAACCGACGCGAAAAATCGGACTTCAATATTTTCAACTACTAAGCTCACGAACCCCTTCAAAATGGTTAAAAACATATCATGCTTTGGAACCGCTGAAAAATATTTTCCGAGCTTTGAGTTAGGCCAAAAATAGGATTTGGGCCCCCACGAACAACGAACTAACGCGAAAAATCGGACTTCAATATTTTTAGCTTCTGAGTGCTCAAACCCCTTAGAATTGGTAAAAAAAAACATGTCAGGCTTTGCATTCGCACAAAATGTTATTTCAGCTTGGAGTTAGGCACAAAATACGATTTGGGCCCCCACGAACAACGAAGTGACGCGAAAAATCGGATTTCAATAATTTAAGCTTCTGAGCGCTCGAACCCCATACAAATGGCAAAAAAAAACATGTCAGGCGTTGGAATCGCTCAAAAATGTTATCCGAGCTAGGAGTTAGGCCAAAAATACGATTTGGTCCCCCACGAACAACGAACCGACGCGAAAAATTAGACTTCAATACTTTCAGCTTCTTAGTGGTAAAACCCCTTAGAAATTGTAAAAAAACATGTCAGGCTTTGGAATCGCACAAAAATGTTATCCGAGCTAGAATTTAGGCCAAAAATACGATTTAGGCCCCCACGAACAACGAACCAACGCGAAAAATCTGACTTTAATATTTTAAGCTTCTGAGAACTCGAACCCCTTAGAAATGGTAAAAAAAACATGTCAGGCTTTGGAATTGCACAGAAATATTATCCGAGCAAGGAGTTAGGCCAAAAATACGATTTGGCCCCCACGAATAACGAACTGACGCGAAAATCGGACTTCAATATTTTAAGCTTCTTAGCACTCGAACCCCTTAGAATTGGTAAAAAAAACATGTCAGGCTTTGGAATCGCTCAAAAATGTTATCCGAGCTAGAAAAGGTCAAAAATACGATTTGGGCCCCAACGAACAACAAAGCAACGCGAAAAATCAGACTTCAATATTTTAAGCTTTTGAGCACTCAATTCCCTTAGAAATGGTAAAAACACATGCTAGGATTTGGAATCGCACAAAAATGTTTTCCGAGCTAGGTCTTTGGCCAAAAATAAGATTTAGGCCCCCACGATCAACAAACCAACGCGAAAAATCGGACTTCAATATTTTAAGCTTCTGAGCACTCGAACCCCTTAGAAATGGTAAATAAACATGCTAGGATTTGGAATCGCACAAAAATGTAATCCGAGCTAGGAGTTAGGCCAAAAATACGATTTGGGCCCCCACGAATAACGAACCGACGAGAAAAATTGGACTTCAATATTTTAAGCTTCTGAGCGCTCGAACCCCTTAGAAATGGTAAAAAAAACATGTCAGGCTTTTGAATCGCTCAAAAATATTATCCGAGCTATGAGTTAGGCCAAAAACATGATTTGGGCCCCCACGAACAACGAACCGACACAAAAAATCACACTTAAATATTTTCAGCTTCTGAGCGCTCGAACCCCTTACAAATGGTAAAAAAACATGTCTGGCTTTGGAATCGCACAAAAATGTTATCCGAGCTACGGGTTAGGCAAAAAACACGGTTTGGGCCCCCACGAACAACGAACCGACGCAAAAAATCAGACTTCAATATTTCCAGCTTCTAAGCACTCCAACCCCTTACAAATGGTAGAAAAACATTTCTGGCTTTGGAATCGGTCAAAAATGTTTTCCGAGCTAGGAGTTAGGCCAAAAAATACGATTTGGGCCCCTACGAACAACAAACCAATGCGAAAAATCGGACTTCAATATTTTCAGCTTCTTAGCGCTCGAACCCCTTAGAAATGCTAAAAAACATGCCAGGCTTTGGAATGGCTCAAAAATGTTATCCGAGCTACGAGTTAGGCCAAAAAAGTACGTTTTGGGCCCCTACGAACAACGAACCAACGTGAAAAATCGGACTTCAATATTTTCAGCTTCTGAGTGCTCAAACCACTTAGAAATGGTAAAAAAACATGTCAGGCTTTGGAATCGCACAAAAATGTTATCCGAGCTAGGAGTTAGGCCAAAAATACGATTTAAGCCTCCACGAACAACGAACCAACACGAAAAATCGGACTTCAATGTTTTAAGCTTCTGAGCACTCGAACCCCTTAAAAATAGAAAAAAAAAACATGTCAGGCTTTAGAATCGCACAAAAATGTTATCCGAGCTAAGAGTTTAGCCAAAAATACGATTTGGGCCTCCACGAACAACGAACTCACGCGAAAATCGGACTTAAATAATTTAAGCTTCTTAGCGCTCGAACCCCTTAGAATTGGCATAATAAACATTTCATGCTTTGGAATAGCTCAAAAATGTTATCCGAGCTATGAGTTAGGCAAAAAATACGATTTGGACTCCCACGAACAACGAACTAACGCGAATAATCACACTTCAATATTTTCAGCTTCTGAGTGCTCAAACCCCTTAGAAATGGTAAAAAAAACATGTCACGCTTTAGAATCGCACAAAAATGTTATCCGGGCTTTGAGTTAGGCCAAAAATACGATTTGGGCCCCCTCGAACAACGAAGTGACGCGAAAAATCGGACTTTAATATTTTCAGGTTCTGAGCGCTCGAACCCCTTCGAAATGGTAAAAATACATGTCAGGCTTTGGAGGCGCTCAAAAATGTTATCCGAGCTATGAGTTAGGCCAAAAATACGATTTGGGCCCCCACGAACAACGAACCATCACGAAAAATCGGACTTCAATATTTTTAGCTTTTGGAGCTCGAACCCCTTAGGAATGGTAAAAAAAAACATGAAAGGCTTTGGAATCGCTCAAAAACGTTATCCAAGCTAAGAGTTAGGCCAAAAATACGATTTGGGCCCCCACGAAAAACGAACCGACGCGAAAAATCGGACTTCATTATTTTCAGCTTCTGAGCGCTTGAACCTCTTAGAAATGGTAAAAAACATGTCAGGCTTTGGAATCACTCAAAAATATTGTCCGAGCTAGGAGTTAGGCCAAAAATACAATTTGGGCCCCCACGAACAACGAACCGACGCGAAAAATCGGACTTCAATAGTTTCAGCTTCTGAGTGCTCGAACCCCTTAGAAATG